>QPKB01000177.1:42378-61593 GCA_003546025.1 Camphora micrantha
GTGGAAGTGAAACTTCTATAGCAATTATAAAAGGAGAGAAAGTTACTAAATTACTTATGGGAGTTGGACTTCTATTTTAATTAGTAAAAGGAGGCTATTTTGTGCTAATATAAGGAGGACATTCAACCCCCTTGGACGTCCATAATAAAGAGAGCACGCCCAGCCGCTTGTGCAAGAGTTGCACAACTCATCTTTCTCTTCTAGTTCTCTTCTAGTTGCTTGGACTTTCTAGTAGGGTTTTCTCTTGAAGTTTCTACCATCTTTCTTGAGTGAAGAGATCTGATACAGGTTATAGTGTGGAAGACTAAGAGGTCCTGGAGATCCTAAGTTGCTTATAAAGAAAGAGTTTCTTCAACTAACAAGTCTTCTTCTCTATTAGAGCACAACGGGACTCCCAAAGGTATAATCTGCTTCTCTATCTGTTATAGGTTATTTTCGTTGCATGGTGCTGCTGGTATTCTATCTTTTAGATAGGTTATATTGCTGTACATGATTGATGAAAGTGAGGTATTACATCCTGGATATGCTTTATGGCCTTATGGGTACTTGATCCCTGAGTCAAGTGGGTCAAAAGTGTTGAAAATCTATCCACGAGGCCCACCTACTTCCAACGGAGTCTTGCATAGCAAACCATACTAGTACCTTATCTATCTATGCAGCTTGGGATAAGCCAATCATCCTATTTTTTCAGTCTCGACGGACGTTGATCCCTAAGATGTAGCTAGCTTCTCCCATGTCCTTCATATCAAAAGTCATGGCCAGCCAAATTTTCATTGTTGGCAACATTCCTATGTCTCTTTCCCGAGGAGTAGGATGTCGTCGACATATAAAACCAGAAAAGCTACCCTATCACCTTCACTTTTCATGTACACACATGACTCATCCGAATTTTGACAAAAACCAAATGACTTGATTGCCTGGTCAAAGCGGATGTTCCAGCTTCGGGATGCCTGCTTCAATCCATAAATGGACTTCTACAGCTTGCAAACTTTTTGCTCTTGGTTTTTAGCTACAAAACCGTTTGGCTGCACCATATAGATGTCTTCCTCAAGATGGCCGTTGAGAAACGTCGTCTTGACATCCATTTGCCAAATCTCGTAATCGACATGAGTCGCAATGGATAAGAGTATTCAGATGGACTTGAGCATGGCTACGGGCGAGAAGGTTTCTTCATAATCGATTCCCTAATTCTGATTATATCCTTTCGCAACAAGCCTGGCCTTAAAGGTCTCCACTCTACCATCTGGTCCTCTTTTTCTCTTGTAGACCCACTTGCACCCAATAGGTTTAATATTGGCAGGTAAGCCCACAAGTGTCCAAACCTGATTGGAGCACATAGACTCCATCTTAGCTTTCATAGCATATTACCAACATCCCGAATCTACGTCATTGATTGCTTAATCATAGTTACAGGGATCTTATTCCTGTTCTTCCTAGATTGCCTCGTAAGACTCTTCTAAAAATGAGAACCTATTAGTGGGTCTGACAATCCTCCCACTACGCGAGGCTCTGGTGTAACTACTGGGTATGGTAAAGGCAATTATTCCTCAAGTTCGGTCATACTTGGATTTGGAATTGATTGTTCTTGAATCTCTTCCAAGATCACCTTTTCTAAAGATTTCCAGTTTATCAAATAATCTTCCTCCAGAAAAACCGCATTGGTGCTCACCATCACTTTCTGCTCTCTGGGATTATAGAAAACCAACCTTTAGTTCCTTTAGGATATCCTACAAACGTGCATACTTCCGAATTGTTTCCAACGTATCCGTCTAAACCTTTAGCACGTGTGCCGAACAACCCAAAATGTGTAAATGTTGTAGACTAGGCCTTCGCCCATACCACAATTCCCGATGAGTCTTAAGTACAGACTTAGATGGTATGAGGTTTAGTATGTACATCGACGTATCCAAGGCGTATCCCAAAAAGGATATAGGTAATCCTGAGAAACTCAACATAGACCTGATCATATCTAAAAGGGTCTAGTTCCTTCTTTCTGCTATTCCATTCTGTTGAGGCATACTAGGAGCAGACAACTGGAATAGAATCCCATTCTCTAATAAGTATCCCATAAAATCAAGAGAGAGATATTCCCCTCATCGATCTGATCGAAGAGTCTTGATACTTTTACCTAATTACTTTTCCGCTTCCACTCAAAACTCTTTGAACTTTTCAAAAGCCTCGAACTTGTGGTGCATAAGGTATATCTATCCATATCTTGAGTAATCATCTGTGAAAGTGATGAAGTACCCATATCCTCCTTTGGCCCTGACATTAATAGGACTAATTCCAATAAATCTTTGGCTCTATTGCCCTTAGATGAAATGGGTCTCTTGGTCAATTTTCCTTCTAGATAGGACTCACAGACAGGCATTGGTTCTACCACCAACGAAGGCAAGATGCCATCTTTAATTAGCCAATCAATCCTATTTAAGTTTATATAACCTAGCCTCAAGTGACAAAGTTTTGTTAGATTAGATGAAGGTGACTTCCTCTTCAATGATGGTCTATTAATTGTTTCAGTATCATGTATCTCATACATCGTGGGAGTTAACAAATAAAGCTCATTCTTTACCTAGCCAGAACATATAAAAGTATCATTCCTCTTTATGACAACTTTAATACAAAAAGTAATAGAATAACTTTTATTCATCAAACTAAAAATTGAAATTAAATTCCACCGTAAAGACGGTAAATATAATGTGTCTGACAAAACCAATTTATTATTTGAAAAACATAAAGTAACAACTCTCACTGAAACAGCCTCCGCCTTAGCGTTAGATCCTAGTTTGACATTGATTTCTCCGTCACTAAGCCTCCTGATTTCCTTGAGCCCCCTGCAACGTATTACATATGTGATTAGTTGCCTCAGAGTCCACACACCAGGATTCTGAAGTACCAGTTGCAAAACTAACTTCAGAAATACGTGACTTAATCATACATGAGGTCTTCTTCTTAGACAGATATTCTGGATAATTCCTTTTCCAATGTCCTATCATACTACAATGGAAACACTTTCCCTTTGTCCCTGAACCCTTAGCCTTGGCCATGCCACCATTAGGACCACTCCACCTTAGGACCCTTCGGAACTGATTTCTTCTTGCCTTCCGCCCTTTGTCTTTCGGCTTGGACTTGGCAACTGACTTTTCTGTCATCAGGGCAGTTGGCTTCTTATTCATAATCCCTTCAGTTATTACCAGCTGGCTTGACAGCTCAGCTAGAGTCAGATTCATCTTAGTCATATTATAATTAACCTTGAAATTGTTGAATGACTCTGGCAGTGACTCAAGGATTATGTCAATCTGTGAATCTGCATCAATCGTAGCCCCCAGTACATCTAACTCATTCAATGAGTCCATCATTTTCAGCATGTGTTCCTGTACTGGTGTGCCTTCGGCCATCTTGGTGCTAATGAGCACCCTCATAACAGCCTGCCTAGCAGGCCTGCCCTAATCCGTAAACATCTCCTTTCAGTTTGATATAATATCATATGCAGTCTTATAGGATTGATGTTGGTGTTGCAAAACACTAGACATGGATGTCTGAATGTAACATCTGGCCATCTCATCGTCTTTGGCCAATTTGGTGTAAAGTTCCTTTTCTTCTTCTAATGCATCCGGCCCTAGCTCATCGGGGGGGGGGGTTTGGTAAGGACATATTTATATCCTAAAGCTGTCAGGACAATATCCAGGTTGCGTTTCCAGTCTACATAGTTGGATCTCACCATCTTATTATGGTTGAGGATGGTCGCAAGTGGATTGAACGTATTCGATATCATGCTTGAAATACTGTAGCACATAACCATATATTTAATTAATGAATTTAAATGACATTAGGGTTTAGTATTCTACCAAATTTATGTAAGAATCCCCATGACCACTAAATTCATAATACATTGGAATCCCAATCGGGGCAGTACAAGAAATTGCACTTTTACCGGCGCTTAAACGCCGGTGAAAACCTTTTCCGGCGATTTCTCTTGTGTCGGCAATCCGCTGGGAAAACTATGCCAGTAATACCATTTGCCGGCGAAAAAAGGTAGCGCCAATAAAAAAGCAATACATTACTGGCATTCTTTTTCACCGGGAAAAGAGGTTTATTTCGCCGAGCAAAGAGGTTTATTTTCTCAATATTAAAATTTAAAAAACTTTTGCCGGCGTTATTTTGCACTGGGAAAAGAAGTTTATTTTTTCAAAAATAAATGTTAGAAAAGCTTTTGCCGGCATTATTTTGCACCGGGAAAAGTGGTTTATTTTTTCAAAAATAAATTTAGAAAAACTTTCGCCGGCGTTATTTTGCGCCGGGAAAGGATTTACAATTTACAAAAATTCTTTTTTCAAATTTTTTTGCCGGCATTTTTTCTCCCAGGGAATATAATTTTTATTTATTTATTGATTTTTAATTTTCTTATCCTGTATATACATCAATTCATAACAACTTCCAACCTGTGTCACATGAATAAATTAAAATTACTAATTCCATTATCCAAGACCAAATCTACTACACACCCAACATCCATTTCCATTCCAAAATCATCAAAAAATGAAACAAGAAAACTCATTCCACTTCATATTAATATTCAAACATCCTTTCAACATTGAAAACACTTTACCATTACCATTATAAAATTAAAACAAATGCTAACATTCTACTAGGTACCAACATTCAAATGCCAATGCAAATTTACGTATTCATATATGATCATTTCATTATTGCACCATTCCAACACCTGCACCATTGTATTAAGAAACTTCATGCATCCCATTTTAACATATAGCAATCTGTTACTCTGCATAGTTGGCCTTCATGTTGGCTGCATCCTAGCTGCATGGACTCTTTCAACGAAATTTGTTTTTCAATTTTCATTCAGTCTGCATAAAAAAAAAAAAAAAAAAAAAAAAAAAAAAAAAAAAAAAAAAAAAAACCAAGATTAACATATGATTAAGAATGTCATATGCACAACTTTTAGTGAAACTATAGAATAAAGCATGACTCTTCGAGTATTAAAGTTCCATGTGTCCTTAAATAGGTATGAAAAGAGCTGATAAAATACAGAAGCTACCACTCTCTGCATTACAAGAGGTGAAAATAACAGTGACAGAAGATATAGGTTACATCTGGGTGTCCCTTATTTCTGGAGATAGGTGTTGATATCTCAGTTAACTGGACAAAGGGGTGCTAAAATGTGGACTTTGGTTAGGTGGGGTCCATTTAGGATCTTGAATGGTTTGTCATATACCATGTACACAGCAACACACTACACACACCAACACTATATACATGTACACAGCAAATCAGAGTATAACTTCAACTTTCAAACTAGAATGGCTTGTCATGAATCAATAAACACAAATGAAGGAGATTTGTTAAAGAACAATATACTGCGTAACATCTTCCCCTTCAACTTTCAAACTCCACATATAACTTCTAAGCATCATCTATTCAAAATCATAACAATAGCAACAGCGGCAGAATATTTAACTACATCAAATAACTAACATTCTCTAACAACAATTCAAAAAGAAAAATAACACAATACCCAATTCTAAAGAGATCAATTTGAGAAACAAATAACACAAATTTTAAACTCTAATGGCAAACCCAACTCTGAAAAAGACAGAGTTATAACATGGCCCAACTGGCCCGGTCCCGGATTTGTTACATCCTGTATATTTGATGCTCTATTGATCTCAAGAAGGTGTTTAATGATCGTGAGTTCTTGGTTCGTAATAAGTAAATCATGGTATTCATATCTTCACCAACACCAATAAATTAATTTCATTGTCATTCACAGTCAGTGTTTCTGCACTTTATATGTAATTTGTGCCCGTAAGCATTTTGCCCTCATGAAAACTAATGGAATGATTATTCAGGTCCTGATTGATAGTCAAAATTAGTACCAAAAGAAAATGATGGAAAAATAATAGAAACAATAGTTGAAGATATAATTTAATATGAGGAAAAATAGCAGCAGAATATGATGGTGAGAGTAAGCTACCAGATGCAGAAGAAGAAGTTCTTAAAAAAATACAGAACAGGAAGAGGAGGATCACCAAAGACAATCCCAATAAATCAATAAAATTCACTCTAAGTTCATAACTCACCTCATACACAAATTTATAGAAACACACATCCTAAAAAAAAGTCCTACCCAACCGATTAAACAAAACCTTCATAAAGCTATGCTAATTGCTATCCAAAAACAGACTTCTAATTATATTTAAATATTAATCTCATTTATAGTTTTAGTTGCAAAAGACACTAAAAATAAGGAAAAGCATTCCATGCATGTCAGTCAGCCCGAAATCGTGGTCCTGTGGATAGAACTAGGTTAAAAAAAATCTCTCGCTCTTAAGTTTCTTAATCCTAGATCAAGTCAGAAGTGGACCATGATAAAAGAAAATCATTGAATGAAAATACATGATATAAACAACTACCTGAGTCCATAGATGTGTTGTGATTGGGGTGCCAATTTCTAACTGGATCTAGTCTCAGGGGTTCAGGTTGACATTTCCAACCCAAATAATAAACCGGTCAGGCCCTAGTTGGTCCTTGCTACTGTACCTGTCAACCCTACCAGCCCAGACCAAATATACTCCTGCAGAAGACATTCTCCTACGGGATGTAGGAGTATAGGAAAATGGAAAGGAGTCCTTCGTCACAGGCTCGTCCACATGATTGTGATGATATCAATTTTCTCGATTATCAAGATGAAATGGGAAATTCTATATGCACCTCTATTTTTTATGAGCACACCCACCTTTAGAAGAAAAAAAAATTACACATGAAGAAGGAATGTGGGTGTGCTTGGCAAAAAGGGTGGGTGCATATAGAATTTCCCAAATGAAATTTCAACACAAGCAAGATAGATGCAATCAAAGTCCCAACGGTGCTCAAATATAGTGGCAAAAGATGAATTCATTTTGATCGAGCCCAAAGACTTTGGATCCACCTCAATCAAAGATTTCTCTAAGAGAAAGGGATGAAAAATCAAATTGGATGGTCACATGGATAAGGATTGGGTCTATAATTTGTTGAATTAAAAGAGGATTCAAAATAGGTCAATGATAACATAATTGGGTTGGTCCAACAGTCCAAAACAGGCCTGATATGCTTAGCACATTAACATTGAATCTTTGGTCTCTGCCCATCAGGTTAGATAGGAATCGGGGAGCAAAAACTAAACAAGAAATAGCAAAAGTTCAGCATGCACAAGTATCATATTAGCCATATTTCATCAAAGTCCAGAAAGTTGCCGACAAGTAAGAACAGTATTCCATGCAAAATGAAAGCAATAGTAGTGTTTCAAGCTTTCTGCTCTCAATTTGAGGCAAAAGGCAAAACACACTTTCAGATTCAAAATCATGAAAAAGGACACCAAAACAAAATGAATTATGAACCGAAAGATTGCATGGACCACAGATCAGTTGATGATCTAGATGCACCCATGGCAAGCTATCCACTAGGAGAGTTATACAGTCCCATGCCAAATTGGAGGAAGATACAGAGAAAAAGAATAGGAAAAAAAAAGTATTAATCTTTGAGAAATGATCTCAAGTGTATATCCACATGGGACCTTCCCATGTACATGTAGTCAGTCACCTTGTGCTAGCCCATACAAGGCCCACCTTGCCTTGATTCAATCCATTCACACTGCATGCCCTACAATGAGAGAGAGATACAGCATTGTCTTGACCAATTTGCACAAAAATGAACTTTAACTCAGACATTCAGGACCCATTTTTTGCATGAAATTAAATCCCTAGATATTCTAAGAAATACATTCCTAGAAGTGACTAAAGTTGAAGAAACAAAGATGAAGATCAATAAATGGCTAAGAAATAGTCCACCCCTTTAATGCAAAATGAAATAAGTGGAGATGGGAAAAACTGTGAAAATATCAAAATAAAAATGTATGAAGTGAGAGAAACCTATAATATATCTTTGAATGGTACTTTATTTTATTTTTCATTAAACTGCATTGTACCCATCTCGAATTTCCCATCTTCATCTCAAACAATATCACAGCCTCATTTACCATTCACTATTTACATCTCAAAACATATTTCAAATCCAGCCATCACATGCACTCTCTCATATCCATCATCACCATCCCAAAACTGCCCAGCACAAGAACTAAAATTCACACACATATTTGAAATCCATTCAATAGTACCCAAAAAATATTACATAACTTCATCGTCATGTCAAGCTCATTTACCGATTCCATGCCCATACGTTCAAGCTGAAAACTTCAGTATATCATAATCAACAGTGGAAGAGCCCAGGGCACAGTTGGAAGATGTACTCAATAACAATACATTGTGATTGCAGGGTTTTTATTTCCACTATCTTTAGGGTTTTGTTTGCTTACAACAATTCTCATTGTTTGTTTGCAGGATTTCTGAGAATTCATATTAGGTGATGGACATTCTCCAAATGTTGTCTACCAGTAGGATTTACAAATGCTCAAGGACAACCCAACATTATGGAAGCAAATAATTTGGAGAATTCCAAAAGCTATAAGTGATACTTCAGAAGGTTAAGTTTTTGAAATATCACTAAATAAACAGAAATTTATTCCAGAAACTCTAGAGATGACAAGTAATATTGCTGTCACAAATTGCCAACTCATGGAATTGTCAAGAGAAATTCCTGGGAGCAAACAGGCCTTAGGAAATTGGATTCACAACATTATTCTAACCTACTATATTCCAAGGCCCAACTTATTTATGAATCCAACCACCGGATAAATCACACCCTTTTTTAGCCAAACCAATAGTGAGGGCTTGGAGGCAGTCATGGAGCAAAATCCCTAAAATCCCCAAATGAAAGAAACCTTAAATCCCTTACATCCCCAAAATCAAGCCCTAATCCCCATATCTATTCATATATTTAAGAACCTTCAAAAGCAATAAAATAGAAAATAAATCAGGATTTTGATGTTTGACCTTGAGATTTTTGCAGAGAAAAGTAGAAAGAGCAATTTGAGAGAACAGTGAGCAGAGGGAGACCTGGGTTGGTCTACACCAAACGAACTGAATATCCTTGTCTCCAACCTTTGTTTCTGCAAACCACAAAAACCCAATTTCAAACGAAAAAAAAAATTGTCATCACACAAAGCATAAAAAAAGAAGCCAAAACAAACCACATAAGAATGCAGGCAATACTCATCTAATAAAAAAATGAATGACAATTAATTTTAATACACATCATCCCCTGTTTAGAAGCCACATTAGATCAATACTCAATCCAATGTGTTTCCATGCAGTCAGTTTTAATACGCATGTTTGCCTGCAACAAGCATTTGATTTCTCATGAGAGCAAGGAGGTTTCTCATCATCTCATGAGTCACTTTACATTTGGTTCATGGAATGTATTTTTATTCAAGACGGTTCATAACACAGTGACACCTAAAAAGGGCAAAATGACTTGAATCAATTTCACATGAGAGCAAGGGATGATTTTGCATAGAACTGCCCCAACATGGTTACAAGACTTGAGCCCTGTGCACTGTCCCTTTGCCATTCTGCTCAACTGAAAAATAGAACGAGTGAGCTATGTGCTTCTCAATATCGGATATCAGAATGTGAAAAACTAGCTTGGATCTGTGCTCACTTTCCCACTGCCTTCCTCTCCCTCCCTTCCTCTCTCTCTCTCTCTCTCTCTCTCTCTCTCTCAACGCAAACCTGCACACTCCCCATGTCGCATTCTTCAGGAATGGTAACTGCACAAAACCGCACACTAACCATTCATGGCATTTGAGGAGGAAGAAAGAGAGCAATACCTTATTCCCATCTTCTTCTCGACCTTGGCCTCATCATCTGTTTGCACCCTTCTTCTCGTTTTGTCTTTTTGATAGGGTTTTGAAGAAGCACTCTCTTTTAGTATGAAGAGATGGGGATCTGCGGTTAGGATTTTTAAGTAATACTATTCCCCGCGCAAATAGTGCGCCACCAAAAACAATACAAAAATATATTAGAAAAAAAAACATTTCCCAGCGCAATTATCGCGTCGGCAAAAGTAAAATATAGGCGCCACTCTCTAAACAAGTTGGCGGGTGAAATTTTTGAAAAATATAATATTTACCAGCGATAAAAAAATTTCACCGGTAAAACATTAACCTTTACCAGCGAAAACAAGGATTCGCCGGAAAAATTAGAACCTTTGCTGGCGAAAATCTATCGTCGGGAAAACTCACTCTTTTACAGACGAAAGAAACTTTTTTGCCGGTAAAAGTTATACTTTTCCCAGCGTTTAATGATTGCGCCGGGAAAAAACGCCAGAAAAAGTGCAAATTGTTGTAGTGGGCTATGCCTCCTAGGGGAGTGCAAATACTACCTAGATTGGTGCAGATCAAAGTTGGTCAAAATTAGGATTAAGACAAACTATTCATGATCTCCATCAATCAATATTATCTAGGTATCTCACACCAAATAATGTATGACTCCCGATTAACTTCAGTTTCTAAAATACATGAGGCAAATCCTTGGGGATTCTACATCATTATTTTAGTTAAGTGTAACCCACCAACTAGCATTGCATGACAACCATTGCGAGCAGCTTCTCCTTGGGGAGTGGGCCCCCGCCTCGTCTCACCAACACTATCCATAGGAGATCCATATATAGTAACCAAACAAATAGAAGCCCTCAGTGGGGAACAGCCATTCTAAAGATGGCGCGAGGCTAATACTTTCCTTACAATGGACGTATGGTGGAAAACCATGGGGATTTTTAATATAAATGCCTCGTTCCCACTTAATATTTTAGAATTGAGGATTTTCTTATAGGTATATGGGCCCAAATTTATAGACATCAAATCATCTCATGATATGACCAATAATTAGTTCCAAGTCAAGTTATTTTAAGGAAAGTCAAGTTTCTAAGATTAGTGTTACTAATGGATCCATCTCATTAGTCCACCAACACTAATTAGAACTCTTTCCAAAATTTAATTTGATTTGACCAATTTTGGAAATTGTTATGTTTGGATCAGATTTGGAAACTTTCTAAAATAAGCATTCATCCACAAAAAGAAAGTGCTAAAATTAGAAACTAGTCATGTCCTCCACATGGCCCAAGCGAAATAGACTTCTTTGACTTCTAGACTTTTCAAAACTTTGGGAATCCTCAAACTCTTTGAGCATCTCTAAAACGCTTTTGGTAATCTTCAAACTCTTTGATTAGGAGTCCAACTTCACTTTCCTTATTCGTCTAGGACATCGCCAGAATTTACCATTTTAGAAAAAATTATATAAATTCATATGCTTCGATAATGAGACTTACATAGTAATCTAAACATGGAAATAAAAGGGCCATAAGGAAATTCACCATGCCTTTCCCTTTCACAGGAAATTAAGGGAAACCGTGATGCCCTTTACAAGTTGCCCAAAATAAACCATCAACCATAAATAGAAAGTAAAAGACTTGTGGGCCACATGGAGAGAACATAATCACCTGCAAGTTAGTATCACATAAAACCAAGTAAACTCACAAAAACCAGGCTGCCAAACCATAGTTGAAAGATAAGATGCCAAAATAAAATTCAGATTAAAATTAGAAATTTTCCTGTCTGCAATCGGCGAGCCGACCTGACCAGCCAGGTCGGCCAGCCGACCCATCCAAGTTGTTTAACCGACCTGACGAAAACCCAAAATTTGGGTTTTTCAAAGACGGCTTAAAACTGATCCCAAACATCTTCTAGTGATTCCAAACACCATCTAATGGCTTCCTACCAAACTTCTATCAAAGTTAAACCCTTTTGTGACATTCCAAACACGGATCTACTATAAAAGTAAGCAAATCCAATAAAAAAAATAATCCTTACATAACCCTGGGTCTATCCTTTTCACATCTCATGCAAAGATTAGATCCAGATCGCTGATTTAACAAGATTATAGATGAAGTAAGGCTCTGATACCAATTGTTGAGAGTAGATGGGCCTCGTTGATAGATTTTCAAAACTTTTGACCTACTTGACTCAAGGATCAAGTACCCATAAGGCCATAAACCGTATCCAAGATGCAATCCCTCTGTCACATCAATCATGTACAGCAATAAATTTTATCTAAGAGATAGAAATCAACAATACTATGCAACTAAAATAACTCATAACAACAGAGAAGTAGATTATACCTTTGGAGCCCTGTATTGTTCTAATGGAGAAGAAGACAATTAGCATGAACAATAACTCTTCTTGAAGCAAATTAGGATCTCCAAGACTTTATTGTCTTCCACGCTTTGACCATCGCGACCTCGGACCGGGTTACCGACCTAATCCGAGATCGGGACTATAAATAATAAATGATAGATATGAATGACATGTGACAGTCCATACCATGGATTTATTTTAACCAAAACGTATACGAGTCAATAAGGATGTGCCACTCATATACGCGATTTCCCACAGGTGTCGGCAGGGAGGATATCACATCAACATGAATATTTCTTTCAGGTGCAGAAGCATGTAGCAAATCTAATTCATACATTCATATCCAAAATACCAAGACTAATGACACATTTATAACCAGCATCAAAATGAGCAATGATTATTAGCTATTCCCCAAAAGTAAGTTAAAGTTTACATCAAAGATCATTTAATTACATTTTTCAAAAATAGAGGCCAACAAAGGCCAATAGAATCAAAGTATCAAATATCCAAAAGAATGGTTAGACCCAACCCAAAATGTTACGCAACTTGGCAACCGAATGTCTAAACGACATCATCAGCATGCCACTCAACTAGATGTTACAGTTCTCCGACCGCCTCCTCGTGCTCCTCCTCGGGGTAACTAACAACGGGACCTAAGTACCAAAGCATTGGTTCAAACACAACGGTTTGGCAGGTCGGTGAAAAGATATAGCAATAATAGAAATTTACCTTGGAAAATATTTAAACCTGTTTAAACAATATTTGTCATAAAACAGAAGAATCATTTATTCAAAACATATATGCAATCTAAAACAAGTAATGTATCCAAGGAAAATCGGGAAACAAGCAAGATGTCAACAACACAAAGCTAAATCCTCTATCACCTAAGTAACATGAGCATATCGGAATGTTGACCTCAGTCACTGTAAGACCTTGACCCGAGTGACCTCGATTAGTGTTGACTAAGTTACGTGTTAGTGCTAAGTGTGTTTAGTGTGTTTTGGTTTAGATTGGGTTTAGAATAACTTTGATATAGCTTTGGGGAATTTCGAGTGCCTTTGTAATTAGTGGGGCCCTTTGGAGGTTCCTTTTTATGACTTTGCGTGTACTTGGGGGTTTAATTGAGATTCTTTGGGTTTGTATTTTTATCCCATTTTATTAATCTCTTCGATCTCTACAACTTTCATGTTGATCCCGTTTCCGTCCCGAATCCCAAAACCCAATTTCCATTGCTTAAGGGCAAAATAGTCTTTTTACACTAAATCTGGACCCAATATTTGATATTCCCGAAACCTGCGAAACATATACTTTTTGAAAAATAGAAATTTCGACGATCATTTCTTCCTTTCTTCGTCGATTTCGTCCGAGGTCCCGAAAACTACTATTTCAGCCCTTCAAGTTTCCTAAGGGGTGGAGCCCACTTGCAAAATGCTATATAAGCACTCATCTCCCTCCTTTCTCCTTTTTCCAGCAACTCTTTTGCCAAGGGTTTTCCTTTGCTTTTCTTCTTCCTTGTTCTTCTTCTTGCTTCCTTCATCTCAATCTCCCACCAAGCTTGCACCAACATCATAATGGATATGACATTCTCCTTGCTCTCCTTCTAGGCTTTCCATTAGTACCATTGTAGAAGAAAACCTCCATTTCCAAGGCTTGTTTTGAGCTAACTCTCTCCATTTGGAGACTCTACAAGTAAGTTTTCTTTCTAATCTCTTAGTTATGTGTTCTACTTATTCTTGAGGAGCTCCATTTTCATTATTTGAAGCTCTCTCTTTCTACTTTTTGTGTGACCCATTTTAGGATTTGTTTTGGGGCTTTTGTAAAGATTGTGGATTTTGTGCTTGAGAGGGTGTTTAGAAGATCTTTCGCTAGCTTTGGACTTGAGGCAAGTGGATGAATGGTTATTTTGAGCTTTTAATGATTTTGATAAAATGCATTGATGATTTCATACTACTATTGATATGTATTTTGAATGAATTAAATGTGCATTAATAGCTCTTATTAGCTCATTAAATGGTTTTGGAAATGTGGTTGGTGGTTTGTACTTATTGCTTAATGGTAGTTTAAATGAACTCTTATGATATGGTTTTTCTCTTGTTCTTTATGATTGAATGTGATGGAAGAGAAGAGGGTGTTTGATGGATGATGATGGGAGTATTGATGTGAAGCTTGAATGAGGATGGAAAGGGGTATTAGGGCCTCTCATGTGGAATGAAATTGTGGTTAAGGGAATTGTAAGAAGTGGAAATGAAATGGGAGCAGAACTGTCCCGGAACACATTTCTGGGCAGTTCGCTCGAGCGAACCTGGTGGTCGCTCGAGCGAAGTGTCCAGAACAAGTTCCGAGCCATTCTAGCAGACAGACAGTCGCTCGAGCGAACCCCTTATTCGCTCGAGCGAACACTCCCAGAACTGTATCAGGATCGTCACAGAACCTTGTTAGTTCGAGCGAACCATTTATTCGCTCGAGCCAACATGTCCGCTCGAGCGAACCCATTATGCGCTCGAGCGAATTCTCCCAGAAGGTTTATCAGAGCGTCACAGAACATTGTTAGTTCGAGCGAACTATTTATTCGCTCAAGCAACATGTTTGCTCGAGCGAACCCGTTATCCGCATCGAGCGAACCTCCCAGAAAGCCATTCCAGAGAGCTACGTCGCTCGAGCAAACTTCATGTCCGTCGAGGCGATCAGCATTTGTTCACCTGGGACTATTCTATGAGCAAAAATGTAAAATGTTTATTGATGAATGAGAGGCTGTTGTTGGGAATCCTATTGTGATGGGAAAACTAGTAACCATTGTGTAGTACCCCATTTGGAAAGAGTCAATATCACAGTTTTCATTTAGTTTTAGAATCCTAAGGTGTATAAAGAGCCCGGAATGTCCCCAAATTCAAGAGTACCAATTTTATTGTATATGACACTACAGGACCTTTATTCACTTGTTTGAATTTCGAACCCCGATATATTTGTCCCGAAACTCTTGAATTATGATTTACCACCCGAAAATATTGAAATTTATGCAATTGTAGCGTTTTTTGCTCAATCCCGATATGGACTTCCTGTTTAAAAATGATAATTGTGCCTTTGAGGCACACCGTCTCGCCCGTTTATATAAGTGCATCATATGAATTGTTACATGTCTTTGATTTATGATATTGACCTATGAGTCGGGCACCACTAAGCTTGATAACCTTTGCGGTCTGATCCACCGACTTGGAAAATCCCCCTCCCGTCCCGCCAGCTGCAGTTTGGATCCCCTACCCAGTTATTACCGTGGTATTGTCCCGATGCGCAGATTGCTATTGGTGGTTCCAATGCTCGGTTGTCCGCTACAACCGTGTCATGTCCCGTTTTTATTATATATGTATATGTTATTTATGTTGCATATCCTCACTTCGGTGACTGAGATCAACATCCCGATTGCTCATGTTCACTTCGGTTGATAGAGACTTTACTTGCTGTGGTTGCCATCTTGTTGTTTCCTGTAATTCCTTGGATACCTTACATGTTTTCTACTTGCATTGATGTTTCAATAAATGATCATTCTGATTTATGATGAGATTTATTGTTTCTACAGTTTAAAATATTTTCCGAAGGTATTTCAAACGTGTTGTTTTATCTTTTACCCATTTGCCAAACCGTCGTGTTGAAACCTTGTTTTGGTACTCCAGGTCCTGTTGTCCGTGGTGACTTTCCCGAGGAGGAGCATGAGGAGGCGGTCGGAGAACCGCAACGTTTAGTCGAGTGCACGCCGATGATATCGTTTAAGACATCCGGGTTGCTTGAGCTGCGTAACATTTATGGGATTAATTATTAACCAATTCTTTTGGGAACTTTGATACTTTGTTGATATATTGGTTACTTTGTTGGCCTCTAATTTTTGGGGAAATGTAATTAAATGATCTTGTTACAAACCTAACTTACTTTTGGAATTAGCATTGATCATGCTCTTTTGATACTGGTATTGAAATGTTTAATCTTGTTATCTTGGACATGAATGTATGAAAATAGATTTGCTACACGCGTCCGCACATTAAAAAGAAATATTCATGTTGATGTGATATCCTCACCGCGGACACCTGTGGGAAATCGCGTGTACGAGTGGCATCCTGGTGGAACTCGTATATGTTTTGATTAAATTAATTCATTAGACTGACGACATGGATGGAGTCATCATCATCTATTTTCATTTAATCCATTCATTCATATCATTAGCGTCCCGATCCCGGATCCGGCTTGCGCTTGTTGTAGGACCCGGTCCGGGGTGTGACAGTCACGAAGTGAGGAGAGATGCAACATAAGACATATACATTATACTAATTAATACGGGGACATGACCACGGTAGGAAGGCCGCATCGAAAACCAAAATAGCAATCTGCGGCATCGAAACAAGACCACGGTAATAACCGGGTTAGACGGGATCCAAACTGCAGCTGGCGGGACTGGAGGGGATCTCCAAGTCGTGGATCAGACCCACAAGGTTTCAGCTGTGGTGCCGACCATAGGTCAAATAACATAAATCAAGACAAGTACGAAATACATATAATGCACGTATATAACCGAAGTGGGACAGGGTGCTCAGCACAAATATCATTTAATGGAAGTGGCATATTGGGACTAGCAAAATGCTACACTTGCAAATTTAGTATTTTCGGGAAATGATAAATCATAAATCACAAATTTCAGGATTCGAAATTTGATCAAGGTGAATAAGGGTCCCGTATGTCAATTCAATATATAGATTGGTACTCTTGACTTTGGAGACATTCCGAGCTCTTGATACACCTTATGGAATTCAAACCTGTCAATGAGTTTGTGATTTGGTTTCTCTTTTCAAATGGGTGTTAAATAATGTTATAAATCTTCCCAACAATCTTCTCTCATATTTAAACATTTCATTTTTGCTCACAAACAGCCCTGGTGAACAGTGATCATCTCGACGGATAAGACGTTCGCTTCGAGCGACGAGCTCTCTGGAATGGTTTTTGGGCAGTTCTCGCTTCGAAGGAACATGTTGGCTCAAGCACAGGGAGTCGTCGAACTAACCAGGCTTCTGTGACGCTCTGATATGATTCTGGGAAATATTCACTCGAGCGATAATGGGTTCGCTCTGCGAACTGTCTACTGAAATGAACTCGGAGTCCTTCTGACAAGTCGGTCAAGTTCGCTCGAGCTAACTGTCCGAATTGATTTCCGTGACAGTTTTGCTCTCTTCCTTTTTCCACTTCTCACAATACCTTTAGCCACATTTCCTCATCCAAAAGAGAGGGTTAAAACCTCATTCTCTGCAACATTTTCAAAACACTATCAAACCTCCATAAAACAATCAACCCAAATCTCCTTCTTCTCAAACACATTCACACAAAAGGTGAGAGAAAGCCCAAAATCACAAGAGATTCATTTATACTACAATCAAGCAATAAATGAGGGTTAACAACCACATTTCCATAAACATAAATGAGTTAGCAAAACTCTTCTTATGAAACATTTATTTCAAATTCCACATTGCATGACAATAAAAGCATGTATAGTATGATAAATCAATACATTTCTCATAAAATCATTTAATGCACAAGTCATCAATTCATCCACTTGCCTCAGGTCTCTAACCAAGCAAATCAAGCCTCTATACTCACTCCAAGCAAGCTCCAACGCTACACAGAACCCGCCAAAACAAACCCTAAAATGGAGTCAAAACATGGATCAGAAGAACAAGCTTCAATAATGGAAATGGAGCTTCTCAAAGGCTTGAAGAACACATATCTAGAGACAGGACGGTTGCTTACTTGTACGTTCTCCAAAAAGGGCAAGAGTAGTTCAAATGAAAGACTTGGAAAAGGAGGTTTCCTCCACAAGATGTTATCAAATGAAGAGCTCTCAAGATGGTGAGAGAATGATGACCACCAATAATCAAGTGGTGCAGGTTGGTAGAGATTGAGGGAAGGAGAGCAAGAGGAAGAAGGACAAAGCAAGGAAACCCTAAAATGGTTTTGTTTTTTGAGTGGAAAAGGAAGAAGAAGGGAAATGGCTCCTTATAAAGCCAAGTGGGGGAGTGGGCTCCACCACTAGAAATCTTAGTGGGTTTCCTTATCCGGAGGCTTCAAATGAATCGACGATGAAGGAAGAAATGATCCGTCGAAATTCTAGTGTCCAAAAAAGTATATGTTTCCGGGTTTTGGGAATATCAAAACTTATGGGTACAGATTTTTATTGAAAAAAGACTGTTTTGCTTTGAAGCTAGAAGTCAGGGTTTCGAGATTCGCGGAGGAAACAGGACCAACAGAGAGTTGAAGGATTAACAAGTAATTAAGCAAAATGGGATTGAAACACAAAAATGGAAATCTCAAGGTAATCCCCCAGGTAAACGCAAGTCGTTAAAAGGAACCCCAAAGGGCCCACTAATCACAAAGGCACTTAAAATTTCCCAAAGCTATAACGAAGTTGCTCTAGTCCAAACTAAACCAAAATACACTAACCACGCTTAAGGCTAACACATAACTTAATTAACACTAATCGAGGTCTCTCGGGTTGGGGTCTTATAATGACCCACATCAAATCTCTTTTCTCAAGAAGATTGGTGGAAACTAAAAATCCGAGATCCGAACCCTAGCGGGGGTGAATAGGGTGAGGTTCAAATTAGTGACCAATTATGACCAATTTTAACTTTTTTAAATTAAATTAGCCACTAGTGATGATTATCAAACTAAATGTGGAAGCTAACAGAAACAATCACTACAAAGCATGCACCATCACACAGTGATTTATTGTGGCTCGGCCTCAATGCCTACATCCACTACAGGCTTGTGCTCCTACACCCCACCGGATTTCCACTATCTATGCTTTTTAATAGGCTAAGCAATAACCTTTACATTATACTTTCCAAGGCTAAGCAATAACTTCTTACACTATGCTTTTCTTAGGTTAAGCAATAACCTTTGCAACCAAAAGGTTGGTTATCTCTCTAAGTACTGTCTAGAATACACTTGATGGAGATATAATTTTAGCTCAATACAATGCCTCTTAATTAGGCGGATATGAAAGTGAAAATCTAATCACACACACACACACA
>QPKB01000178.1:0-60812 GCA_003546025.1 Camphora micrantha
TTTGTTCTTCTTATTTTTATTAAGTTTTCTAATTAACTTTACAACACCTTTCTCTTGTTTAAAAACTTCTAATTGCATCATTTCTGTTCAGTAGAAACTTACTAATTCTGTTATTTGCATAAACTATGGTTGGAAAAGTGTATCTGTACATGAATCATAATTAGAAATTGCATTGGAATATGTTTTTGTTGCTGAAATTATAATTTTTAACGACAGATTAAGAATGCTAACTTTCGGACCTGCTATGTGTCGCAACCCCGGACCGGGTCAAGGGCCTAATCCAAGATCGGGACACGGTTATTGGTGATGATGAATACCATTGCCATATATTTATTTTTAGCCAATACGTACATGAGTCAATAAAAAGATGCCACCCGTGTACGTGATTTCCCACAGGTGTTTGCGATGAAGATTTCATGTCAATATAATATTTTTGTTTAAGTGCGGAAGCGTGTAGCAAATCAAATCCATAAGTTCATTCCCAAATAACAAGAGTGAATACATATATAAGAACAGCTGATATCAAAGTGAGCGATGATCATGATAGCATATTTCCCCAAAAGTAAATATTCGATGTTTATAAAAAAGATCATTTAATTAACATTCCCAAAAATAAAGGCCAACAGAGGCCAGTACAACCAAAACAATATCCCAAAAGAATTTGTTATCTACAATCCCCAAAATGTATCGTATCGCGAGGCAATCGAATGTCTAGACGACATCATCAGCATAGCACTCAACTAAACGTTGCGGTTCGCCAACCGCCTCCTCAAGCTCCGCCTCAAGATAACTGGCGTCTGGACCTGAGTACCAAAGAGTGGGTCAAACACAACGGTCTGGCAGGTGGGTGAAATGATATAACAATACAACATTAAATGAATTTACCTTTGAAAAGATTGAAACCTGTTTAAATTGTAATTTCTGTGAAAGGAATAAACATTTATTTAAAACATGTATGTAATGCAAAACGTGTAAAAGTACCAAAGAATCGGGAAACAAGCAAGATAGCAACCACACGAAGCTAAGTCCTCTATCACCGAAGTGACAAGAGCATATCGGGGCGTTGATCTTTGTCACACGAGGTGAAAAGATTCAATGAAATATACAAATACATAAATTATACGGGACGGGACCACGGTAGCGAGCCAGGCATCGGGAACCACGGTAGCAAGTCGGGTATCGGGACGGGACAATGGTAATAAACCGGGTATCGGGATCCAAACTGCAGCTGGCGGGACAGCGGGGGGATCTCCAAGTTGGTGGATCAAACCGACAAGGTCATCCAAGCTTAGTGGTGCCGACTCATAGGTCACATAACAGAAATCGGGGCATGTACAAAATACATATGATGCACCTATATACACAGGCGGGACGGGGTGCTCGAAAGCACAAATATCTCTTCATTCTGGCAATGCACAACGGGACTAGCAAAATACTACAATATATAATTTCAATGGCTTCGGAAATGGCAATTCATAAATCATGAATTTCGGGAATGCATATTAAAATTCGAGAACAATAAAATACAATTGCGCTTTCAAAATTTCGAGATAAGTAATGGGATTCAAGATTAGTTCAAAGTGAATAGGGGTCCCGAATGTCGGTTTCATTAAAAACTTGGTACTCCTTGAGTTTGGGGACATTCCGACCTCCGTATACACCTTGGTAATTTAAAAGCTTCAATGAATCTTAGTGGTGTGGTTTCTTTTTCAAATGGCCTCAAACATTGCCTATTAATTCTCCCCGACACAAAAGGGTTCTCAATAAACCGTCCCCAAGCAATGAAACATTACACTAATGCTCTAAACATAACCCCAAGTAAACAGTGCACTTCACTCGAGTGGACCCAGGAATTCACTCAGGCGAAGTGGTCTCTGGAAGGGTTCGCTCGAGCGGACCAGCCCAATACAAGATGGCTCGAGCAAAGTTTCAGTTCGCTCAAGCTAACCATTCTCTGGATTGGATTTTGGGAGGGTTCGCTCGTGCGAACTGTCCAATGGATGAGTTTGCTCAAGCGAAGTGTCATGTTCACTCGAGCGAACTGTCCAGAAACTGATTCCGGAGACAGTTATGCTCCTTCATTTTTCTCTTCTTGCAAAACCTTTTTGAGCCTCATTTCTACACATGAATGAGAGGTCCAAACTTCTATTAAACTTCACATAAACCTCCATCAAAACTCCACAACCATCCATCCAAACAACTCCTTTTCAATCACAGTCAATCATAAGAGAGAGAGAAACCACCATTCACAAGGACTCATTTGTGCTATATCCAAGAGGTAAACACAAGATTATAAATCAACATTTCCAAGACATTAATGAGTTAGTAAGACTCTTTCATGTGCATTTATTTCACAATCAATGTCAAAATATGAGCATGAATAGAATAGCAAAATCAGCCACATTTCTAAAAAAAATAATAATCTAATACTCAAATATCTATTCATCCACTTGCATTAGGTCTCTAATAAATAAATCAAGCTCTAATCAAGCCTTTCTCAAAGATAACCTACAACACAGTCAAAAACCCCCAAATACAAACCCTAAGATGGTCAAAACCGAAGGACAAGAAGGGAAAGCTTACAATAATGAAAATGGAGCTTCTCTGAGGTTAGAAAAACACAAGTCTAGGAGATAAGGGTGATGGCTTACTTGTGAAGTTTCCAAATATACAAGATTAGCTCCAAAGAAGCTCCAATGAGGCTAGGTCACACTTCCAATGGTAACAATGAAGAGCTCCCATAGAAAGGAAGAAGGAGATGACTTTCATTTCTCAATTTATGCAAGGTTGGTAGTGATTTGGTGATGGAGGTGCAAGAAGAAAAGAGGGAAAGAAACCCTAGCATGGGTGGGGCTTTTGAGCTAGAAAAGAAGAAGGGGAGGAGAAGACGGGTTTTCCTTTTATAACAAGTGAAAGTGGGCTCCACTACTTGAAATCTTGTGGGGCTAAAATCATGTTGTTCGGGACCTCAGATGAGTTGGACAAAGAAGGGGAAAACGATCACCGAAATATCTAGTTTCTAAAAAGTATATATTTCAAGGGTTTTTGGGATATCAAATTTTGTGTCCAGATTTAGTGTAAAAAGACTGTTTTACCCTCGACGCTAGGAAAGTCAATTTTCGGGGTTTTGAACGGGCACGGGATCAACACGAAAGTTGTAGAGATTAACGAGATAATTCAAACGGGGTTAAAGTACTAATTATGGGAATCTCGAGTAATCCCCCAAGTACACGCAAAGTCACAAAAAGGAACCCCAAAGGGTCCCACTAATCACCAAGGCATTCAAAATTTCCCAAAGCTATTACAAAACTATTCTATTCCCAACTTAACAAAATTCACTAATCACGCTTAGAACTAATACATGACTTAATTAATACTAATCGAGGTCACTCGGGTCGGGGTCTTACATCCTCCACCCCTTAAGGCATTTGGTCATCCAAATGAAACATACAACTCACCTCAGGTAGTAGATGTGGATACTTCTTCTGGACTTGATCTCGTAATTCTCACGTTGCTTCTTCTGGTCCATGGTTTTCCCAAAATAATTTTACCCAACGAATAGTCTATATCCTCAGCTCTTGTTCTTTCGTATCGATGATCTGAACAGGCTTCTCAACATATGTAGCATATTCTCAGATTTCCAAATGTTCATGCCAGAGTACATGTGAAGGGTCGGGGACGTACTTCTTCAACATTGACACATGGGAGACGTTCTGTACGCCGGAGAGTTCGGGTGGTAAGGCTAATCTATAAGCCACATCACCAATCTTGCTCATGATATCGTACGGTCCAATGTACCGCCTGGATAGTTTGTCTTTCTGCCCAAATCTCAATGTTCCCCTCGTAGGTGACACTTTTAAGAAAACATTGTCTCCTTCTTTGAACAATAGTTCCCTTCTGTGAGAGTCTGCATAGCTTTTCCGTCTACTCCGGGCTACTTTCAGACGTTCTTGAATCAACCTGACTTTGTCCCTGGTTTCACTCATTATGGCTGGTCCATGGAAATTGCTAATGCCTACTTCATCCCAACACACAGGTGTCCTACACCTTCTGCCATACAAGGCTTCGAAAGGTGTCATTCCAATACTCGAATGGTAACTGTTGTTGTAAGCGAACTCACACAACGGTAAAGTCTCACCCCATTGAGTCTTGAAGTCTAACACACAAGCACGGAGCATATCCTCAAGGTTCTGGATTATTCTCTCTGACTGGCCATCTATCTGTGGGTGATAAGCCGTGCTAACTGTAGCTTTATACCCATGGACTCACGTAATGTCTTCCAAAATCTCGAGATGAATCTGTTGTTTCTATAAATGTGATAGAAACTGGCTGTCCATGCCGACTGACAATCTCGTTGACAAACAACTCTGTCAAAGGTAGCATGTGCATCTTCTTTCCGGTCCTAGTAGGAATGAAATGAGGTGACTTGGTGAGTCAGTCCACAATGACCAATATAGCATCGTTGCCTCTACTGGTTCTTGGTAGTCCCGAAATAAAATCCATGGTAATATGCTCCCATTTCCATTCCAGGATCTCTAACGGTTGCAACAACCCTGGAGACTTCTGGTGCTCTACTTTTATCAGCTGACAAGTCATACATCAGGAGATGAATGCTGCAATCTCTCTCTTCATATTGTTCCACCAAAATCTACTATTCAAATTTTGATACATCTTCGTACTGCCCGGATGCATAGAGTACTTCGTACTGTGAGCTTCAGTCATGATATCATTCATCAGATCTTCAATGTTGGGTACACATAGATGGTCACGGTAGTACACGACTCCATCCACAATACGAAAGTCAGGACATTCTGCTATATGCTCTGAAATTCTGGCCAACTTTAGATCTTGTAACTGATTATCCTTGATCTTCTGAATGAATGAAGGCTTGAACACTGACATGTTGGCTAATATCACACCTTTCTTTAGTGGTTGTAGGTCTACTCTCAGCTCTTCAAACTGCTCAAAGTTACAAGTACCACTCAAATTTGCCAAACCCACTGATTTTCTGCTCAAAGTATCAGCAACTACATTTGCCTTCCACGAGTGATATTTGCTTAGGAAGTCATAATCCTTGATATATTCCATCCATCTTCTCTGTCTCATGTTCAGTTCTTTCTGAGAAAACAGGTACTGTAAGCTGTGGTGGTCTGAGTGGACTTCAAACTTCTCTCCATAAAGGTAGTGTCTCCACATTTTCAATGCAAAAACAACCGCTGCCAACTCAGGATCATGGGTTGCATAGTTCTTCTAATGATCTTTCAACTTCCGGGATCCATAAGCAATGACTTTTCCATCTTGCATCAACACACATCCAAGTCCAACATTCGAAGCATCGGTGAAAATGGTAAAACTGCCGCTTCCAAATGGTAAGGTAAGGACTGGTGCTATAGTCAATCTCTTTCTCAGCTCTTGGAAACTAGCTGTCCACACATACGGTATATTCTTTCTAGTGAACTTCGTCAAAGGTGATGCGTCGAAAATCCTTGCACAAACCTCCGGCAGTGGCCTGCCAATTTCAGAAAACTTCTGATTTCTGACACATTCTTTGGTATTTCCCACTTCACTACTGCCTCAATTTTGGACAGATCTACTGATAACCCTTCTTTGGAGATGATGTGCCCCAAGAATGCTACTTGTTCTAACCAAAATTCACACTTGTTGAGCTTCGCATACAGCTGGTTTTCTCTCAAAAGTTACAGTGTTATCCTGAAGTGTCTTCATGCCCTTCTTTGGTCTTGGAGTGCACCAAAATATCGTCAGTGAATACTACCACAAATTGATCCAAATATTGTGCAAATATCTTGTTCATCAATGCCATGAATACTGCCGGTGCATTAGTCAACCCAAATGGCATAACAAGGAACTCATAGTGACCATAGCTTGTCTGGAAAGCTGTCTTCAGTACATCATATTCTCTGACTCTCAGCTGATGGTAACTGGATCTCAAGTCAATCTTCGAAAAATATGAAGCACCTTGTAACTGATAAAATAATTCATCTATCCTTGGCAATGGGTATTTGTTTTTGATGGTTACTTGATTCAATCTTCGATGATCAATACACATTCTCATCAAACCATCTTTCTTCTTTACGAACAAAACTAGAGCTCCCCAAGGCGAAATTCTAGGCCTTACAAAACCTTTGTCTAATAACTACTGTAATTATATCTTCAATTCTCCCAATTCCACTGGAGCCATCCGGTATGGTGAATAGAGATCGGAGCAGTCCCAGGTAAAAGCTTAATAGTGAAATCGATTTCTCTGATGGGTGGCATTGCGACCCTGGACCGGGTCCCCAAGCGGGCGAGCCTAATACCAGATCAAGGCTAAGTATTAGAAGAAGAATGAATGATGAAATTCATACCATGAATTTATTTTTAACCAAAACGTATACGAGTCGATAAGAAGATGTCACTCGTATACGCGATTTCTGACAGGTGTCTGCGGTGAGGATATCACATCAACATGAATATTTCTTTTAAGTGCGGAAGCGTGTAGCAAATCGAATTCATACATTCATGTCCAAGATAGCATGATTGAAACATATATAAAACCAGTATCAAAATGAGCAATGATCATTAGCTATTCCCAAAAGTAAATTAAAGTATACATTAAAGATCATTTAATTACAATTCCCAAAAATAGAGGCCAACAAGGCCAATATAAACAAAGTATCTATTCTCCAAAAGAATGGTTAATCCTAACCCAAAATGTTACACAACTCGGGCAACCTAATGTCTAAATGACATCATTGGTATGCCACTCAACTAGACGCTGTGGTTCTCCGACCGCCTCCTCGTGCTCCTCCTCGGGGAAACCAACAACGGGACCTGAGCACCAAAAATAACGAATCAAACACGACGGTTTGGCAGGTGGGTGAAAAGAAATAACGATGATAGAAATTACATTAGAAAACATTTAAACCTGTTTAAACAATATTTCTCATAAAACAGAAGAATCATTTATTCAAAACATATATGCAATCTAAAACAAGGCATCCAAGGAAATCGGGAAACAAGCAACATGGCAACCACATGAAGCTAAGTCCTCTATCACCGAAGTGACATGAGCATATCGGGATGTTGACCTCAGTCACTGACGTGAGGAGATGCAACATAAGTAACATATACATATACATAATAAATACGGGACATGACCACGGTAGCGAACCGGGCATCGAGAACCACAGTAGCAATATGCGGCATCGGGACAAGACCACGGTAATACCCTAGTAGCGGGATCCAAACTACAGCTGACGGGACAGGAGGGGGATTTCCAAGTCGGTGGATCAAACCAACATGGTTATCCAAGCTTAGTGGTGCGGACTCATAGGTCAAATGACAATTCAAAACAAGTACGAAATACATATGTTGCAAATTCAGTATTTTCGAGACAAGTATTGGGATTCGAAATAGATTAAGGTGAATAAGGACTCCGTATGTCCATTTTGATATAAATTGGTACTCCTTGAGTTTGGAGACATGCCGGGCTCTTTATACACCTTAGGGATTTTCAAAACTTCAAATGAAAGCTTATAATTCGGTTTCTCTTTTCAATTGTGTTCAAACAATGCTCGGAGGTTTTCCCATAACAATGGGGTTACTAACAATCATCTCTCAATCATTTAAATATATCATCTACACTCCCAGAATAACCCCAAGTGAACAGTGTTCATCGCTTGAGCGGACAAGCAGTTCGCTCGAGTGACGAGCTCTCTCGAATGGTTGTCTTAGGAGGTTCGCTCAAGCGGATAGTGGGTCCGCTCGAGCGAACATGTTGGCTGAAGCGAACAAGAAGTTCGCTCAAACTAACAAGGTTCTGTGAGGATTCTGGGAAAGTTCGCTCGAGCGAATGAAGGGTTCGCTCGAGCGAACCTATTGGTTCAAGCGAACATTAAGTTCGCTCGAACTAACAAGTTTATGTGAGAGTCCTGATATTTTTCTGGGAAGGTTCACTGGCGTGGATAAAGGGTTTGCTCGAGCGAACTTTCTACTGGAATGGTTCGGAGCCTATTCTGGACAATTCGCTCGAACGACCATCAAGTTCGCTCAAGCGAACTGTCCACAAATGGGTTCCAAAACAGTTCTGCTCCTCTTTTCCTCTCCTTCTTACAACTTCTTTAAGCCTCATTCCTTCACCAAATGAGAGGCTCAAGACCCCTTATAAACATCACTCAAAACTCCACATTAATACCTCCATAATCATCAAATCAAACAATCTTCTTCCCCATCACATTCAACTACAAAAGAGAAGAGAAAATCCATAATCATAAGGATTCATTTATACTAGAATCAAGTAATAAATGAAAGGCTATCAACCACATTTCCAAAACATTAATTGAACTAACAGGACTCATTAATGTACATTTATTTCAAATCAATGCAAATCAATAATAGTATGAAACATATATAGAAATCATCAATGCATTTCATTAAAATCATTCAAAGCTCAAAATATCAAATCATCCACTTGCCTCAAGGCCTCTAATCAAGAAAACAAGCCTCTGATCACCATTCCAAGCCAAGAACAAATCTACAACAAAAACCCCCAAAACAAACCCTAAAATGGGTCAAACAAAGGAATATAAAGAGCAAGCTTCTAATAATGAAGATGGAGTTTCTCTTGGATTACAAGAACACAAATCTAGAAGATTAAGAGGGTTGCTTACTTGTAGGTTCTCTAAATGGAAAGAGCTAGCTTAAAGAAGGTTTTGAAATGAGAGGCTTTCTCCAAAAATAGTATCAAGATGAAGCCTTTAAGGAGAGGAAGAGAATGGTGGAATTCATTTCTCAATTCGTGCAAGGTTTGGTGGAGATTTTGTGATGGAAAGCAAGAAGAAGAGGGAAAATCAAGAAAACCCTAAAATGGTTGCTTTTGAGCTGGAAAATGAAGGGGAAAGGAGAAGAGAAGGTCTCCTTATAAAGCAAGTGTGAGTGGGCTCCACCACTAGAAAACTTGGAAGGCTGAAAACATGGCCTTTAGGGCTTCAAATGAATTCGACGAAGAAGGAAGAAATGATCGTCAAAATTTCTTGTATCCAAAAAGTATATGTTTTACGGGTTTCGGGGATATCAAATTTTGGGTACAGATTTAGTGTAAAAAGACTGTTTTGCCCTTGAAGCTAGGAAAGTCGGGTTTCGGGATTCGGGACCGGGACGGGGACGGGACGGGATCAACAAGAAAGTTGAAGAGATTAACAAGATAGGTAAAACAGAATAAAAACACAAATCAATGGAATCTCGAGTAATCTCCTTAGTAAATGGAAAGTCATAAAAGGAACTCCCGAAAGGACCCCATTAATCACAAAGCCACTCAAAATTTTTCAAAGCTATTTCAAAGCTATTCTAAACCCAACTAAATCAAAATCCACTAAACACACTTAAAGCTAACACACGACTTAATTAACACTAATCGAGGTCACTCGGGTCGGGGTTTTACAGTGGCAATCCTGAAATCTCTTCTGGAAAAACATCTGGAAATTTCCAAACAACAGGGATCTACTCCACTCCTTGTGACCGTTTATTCTTCGTGATAAATGCCAAATAGGCACTACAACAAAAAAACACCATTGGTGACACCCTTTGGTGACAAAAAATCAATGTTGACACGGAATGCACACAAAGGTGACAAAAAATTTTTTTGCTTGTCACGGAAAGGTTTTAACCAAGGTGCCAAATAAAGAGGTTTTAACCAAGCTGTTATGTGGACAATCAACGATTTCCCCGCTTATGGTAATTTGTCAGGGTGGACTACTAAGGGGTACTTGGCTTGCCCAGTTTGTAACGAGCATGCATCATTGCAAAGATTGAGAAGTAAGTTAGGTTATGTGGCAGCTCGCCGATGGTTACCTAAAGATCATCCTTGGCGAAGGAGTCGCCTCTTTGATGGTAAGGTGGACCATCGGTCGGCGCCTATAGACTTAACGGGCGGACAAATATTGCAACAACTATGTAAGGGGACATACAAGCCATTTGGCAAGCATCCAAGCAACAAAAGAAAAGGAGGAGATCCAGTATTAAATTGGACGAAGAAAAGCATTTTTTTTGAGCTTCCTTATTGGGAGAAACTCAAGCTTCGACACAACCTTGATGTGATGCATATAGAGAAAAATATATGTGAGGCTTTGCTTGGAATACTATTGAGCATAGATGGGAAGAACAAGGACACAGAAAAAGCACGTCAAGATTTGGAGGATCTGAAAATAAGGCCAGCACTGCATTTGAAGAGGCGTGCAAATAGGTCCTTTGAAAAGCCCCCAGCATCATGCACTTTATCGTCGGAGGAGAGACATGGATTTTATGAGTTCTTAAAGTCAATCAAGTATCCTGATGGTTATGCTGCAAACATATCAAGATGCGTGAGTACAAAGGGAGATAAATTAACGGGCTTGAAAAGTCACGACTGTCATGTACTTTTGCAACGACTTCTTCCCATTGGGATGCGTGGCTACCTCCCGAAAGACATATGTATCACATTATCTGAGTTAGGGAATTTTTTCCAAGAGATATACTCAAAAACACTATGAGTTAAGGATTTGGAGAAACTACAAGATCGGATAGTGCTCATATTATGCAAGATGGAAAAGATTTTTCCTACGGCATTCTTTGATGTCATGGTTCATCTTGCTATTCACTTGCCTCATGAGGCCATACTTGGAGGGCCAGTGCAATATCGATGGATGTATTCAATTGAAAGGTGATGTTTACCCTAAATTTAAATAGTTGATATTACATGATGCAGGTTTAATCATTTAAATTTATTTATTAAACAGGCTACTTGGTACCTTAAAGGGATTTGTCACCAATCGAGCCTATCCGGAAGGTTCCATTTCTGAGGCTTACATTGTCAAAGAGTGTCTTACTTTTTGTTCAATGTATCTCGGTGGTATGGAAACAACTTTCAATCGGCCAGAACGAAATGCTGATCGTGGTGTCTGTGGAACGGGGTTAGCGGTGTTCACCCAAAATGTTCGTCCTTTTGGCTTAATGACGAGGGCAAGTAATGTTACGCAGGAGGAAATAGACAAGGCTCATTGGTTTGTCTTAAATAACAGTTTTGAGCTGGAACAATATCTAGAGTACGTTATTACTTAATTTGGATATTACCTTTACTTATATTTAGTATGCAACCTTTTTAACCATCACTATTGTATGTTTGTAAATAGAGAACACAGAAGACTATTAGCAAATGAAAGTTCATGTGACATTCTGAAGAGACAAGAAGAGAAATTTCCAAAGTGGTTCAAAGAACACGTAAGATACAAACTATCTTTTGATAAATTAAGTTGTGGGCATATAGAATATTAACATGCTTGCCATGCATTGTTCTGTAGATGAATCAACTACGAGACGAAGGCTCACAAGAAGCAACCGATGACTTGTGGTCTATAGCCAATGGTCCATTTGTGACTATCAAACTATATTCAGGTTGCATATCCAATGGTGTTCGATTTCACACTAAAGACCGGGATAGTCATCATAAAAGCCAAAATAGTGGTGTCTTCGTGGAAGGGAACAACCATGAAGGGAAAACAGTTACCTTTTATGGGAAGTTGTGCAGAGTATGGGAGCTAAGTTATATGTTTGGACGCCATGTAGTCCTTTTCCAATGTGAATGGTTCAATACCAGTAGAAGTAGATTTATTAAAGCCGATGCACATTTCACAAGCATTGATGTAAGAAGACAATGGTGTAAGAATGATCCATTTGTCCTCCCAATTCAAGTGAAGCAAGTCTTCTATGTCAATGATACCAAATTTGGTGACCATTGGAAAGTTGTAGAACGGCTCCAACATCGAGGGATATGGGATATACCTGAGAAGGAAGATGATTTAGAAGATGCGCCAACTGATGTATTCCAACAGGATGAAACCACTAATGCTGTCCCTAATATTGATATTGATGATTCAGTTGAGGTTCGGTTCACTAGAGATGACGTTGATCCTGAGATTATTCCAAGTAATGTGGTTCTAGAGACACAGAACCGACAACTTAGCAGCAGTTTTCCTGAAGAAGATGAAGACGAAGATGAAGATGAATTACTAGGAGAGCCTAGTGACAATGAGTTTGCTAGTGAATCTGATTTGGATATTGATCCGGACATAGAACCTTGATTTAGTTTTCTGTATTATCGTCCTTTAACCTTTATTTGGATAGTACCTAGTGAACTGTATTTTGATACTTATCATCTATGGATGTGGTTTATGTACCTTTGTCCTGCATGTTTGAATATTTCTTGATGTTTTAGATCTTTCACTGACTACCCATGTTTGGGGCACTGGCTAACCAGCTTCCCGATGGATTTTCTTTCCCAAATTCGGGGGTTTCAAAGTACATATCATGAACTAAAAAACTGCTATTTCCCGGCACGATACAGTGACCTTTGCCTTCTTTTGAAACAGTGCACTTTTCCAACACAGTTGCTGGAAATCTGCTGAAATACCGCTGAGTACCCCTGTTTGGGGCACTAGCTAACCAGCTTCCCGATGGATTTTCTTTCCTAAATTCGGGGCACTTTTCAAAGTACATATCATGAACTAAAAATCTGCTATTTTCCGGCACGATATAGTCACATTTGCCTTCTTTTGGAACAGAGCACTTTTCCAACACAGTTGCTGGAAATCTGCTGAACACCGCTGAGTACCCCTGTTTGGGGCACTGGCTAACCAGCTTCCCGATGGATTTTCTTTCCGAAATTCGGGGGTTTCAAAGTACATATCATGAACTAAAAATCTGCTATTTTCCGGCACGATACAGTGACATTTGCCTTCTTTAGAAACAGAGCACTTTTCCAACACAGTTGCTGGAAATCTGCTAAAATCTGTTGTTAATTTTGATAAGAAAAGAAAGAATTCAAGGTTTGAAAACTACTGCAGTGCTTTGATATGATAGCAACGTATTTTACTTAAGGAAACATTACAACTTATACTTGAAGAAAATAACTAACCACTAACAACATGGTCCTACAAATAAGCCACGATCAACAACACTAAAAGAAACAGCCTAACTGCTTCCTAAAGACTAGGACAACAATTTTAAAAAACAAAACAAAAATAAAACACATAAGCTGCACGTGGACAGGTTTCAGTCCTGAAGCATTTTCCTAACACTCCTCCTTGCTTTAGGAGCTGCAAACACCAACTTTCTGCCTTAGAAACTCAAACCTGCTCACTGGAAGGAAATTTGTAAACAAATCTGCCAGCTGATCTTCAGACTTGCAGTAAACCAGAGTCACAGATTCTTCTTTCTGCACTTCTCTTACGAAAAATGACTTGATGTTGAAATGCTTAGTTTTCCCATGAAACACAGGATTATGGGAAATAGCAATGGCAGCTTAATTGTCAACAAAAATCTTAGTGCATTCTTTCTGCTCCAAATTGAGATCCATTAAAATCTTCCTTAGCCACAAAGCTTGATTAACAACAGCTGTTGCAGCAACAAATTCTGCTTCAGCAGTGGATTGAGCCACGGTATCTTGCTTCTTCCAGCTCCATGAGAAAACACCAGATCCAAGAGTAAAACAGTAGCCTAAGCTCAGCAAATGGTCATCTATTTGAATTTTGCCTAAGTATACTCCTTCCCATTGTCAGATCTCACAATCTGAATTTTGCAGCAACTTTCATTCTCAACTCTTGCCTTGAACTTCGAAAAAGACTTGAGCTACTTCTGATTTAAACTTCAAGAACAAAATCCAGCACATTCTGGTGAAATCATCAATGAATTGACCAACACTCAACAAGTTTTTGTTGAATTTCAGGTCCAAAAATAACATCATGAATTAGTTTTGCACCTGAACAACTTGTTAATGCAACTGTCCCCTTCCCTTTGACTGAGATGTAAGCACCATTAATGTTGGTTGGCTTCAAATCTTTGAAAAGTTCCTTGTCATCGGTCATGTGATTGGTGCAGCCACTATCAATTAGCCAGCTTTCACTTGATTCACTGCTTGTGAAACATGTAGCCACGAACAATTGATCTTCCTCCTCTTGATCAGCAATCTGTACTTCTTCACTGCTTTCCAACACAGTTGCTGGAAATCTGCTGAAACACCGCTGAGTACCCCTGTTTGGGGCACTGGTTAACCAGCTTCCCGATGGATTTTCTTTCCGAAATTCGGGGGTTTCAAAGTACATATCATGAACTAAAAATCAGCTATTTCCCGGCACGATACAATGACCTTTGCCTTCTTTTGAAACAGTGCACTTTTCCAACACAGTTGCTGGAAATCTGCTGAAACACCGCTGAGTACCCCTGTTTGGGGCACTCGCTAACCAGCTTCCCGATGGATTTTCTTTCCGAAATTCGGGGGTTTCAAAGTACATATCATGACTAAAAATCTGCTATTTTCCGGCACGATACAGTCACATTTGCCTTCTTTTGGAACAGAGCACTTTTCCAACACAGTTGCTGGAAATCTGCTGAAACACCGCTGAGTACCCCTGTTCGGGGCACTGGCTAACCAGCTTCCCGATGGATTTTCTTTCCGAAATTCGGGGGTTTCAAAGTACATATCATGAACTAAAAATCTGCTATTTTCCGGCACGATACAGTCACATTTGCCTTCTTTTGGAACAGAGCACTTTTCCAACACAGTTGCTGGAAATCTGCTGAAACACCGCTGAGTACCCCTGTTCGGGGCACTGGCTAACCAGCTTCCCGATGGATTTTCTTTCCGAAATTCGGGGGTTTCAAAGTACATATCATTAACTAAAAATCTGCTATTTTCCGGCACGATACAGTGACATTTGCCTTCTTTTGGAACAGAGCACTTTTCCAACACAGTTGCTGGAAATCTGCTGGAAACACCGCTGAGTACCCCTGTTCGGGGCACTGGCTAACCAGCTTCCCGATGGATTTTCTTTCCGAAATTCGGGGGTTTCAAAGTACATATCATTAACTAAAAAATCTGCTATTTTCCGGCACGATACAGTCACATTTGCCTTCTTTTGAAACAGAGCACTTTTCCAACACAGTTGCTGGAAATCTGCTGAAACACTGCTGAGTACCCCTGTTTGGGGCACTGGCTAACCAGCTTCCCGATGGATTTTCTTTCCGAAATTCGGGGGTTTCAAAGTACATATCATGAACTAAAAATCTGCTATTTTCCGGCACGATACAGTCACATTTGCCTTCTTTTGAAACTGAGCACTTTTCCAACACAGTTGCTGGAAATCTGCTGAAATCTAAATGTCATGTTCATATATCATACTAAAATCTAAATGTCTTTTCTTATAGGAGTGAGATGGCCAAAAACAAGGTCAGGTTTATCAAGCCCGGAAGCATGGGCCAACCAGTGTCTGATTATGAGAAGCAAAGGCGGGAAAAAATGGAATTGAATAACCTTAGATTGGTTGAAAGGGGGTTTCAAAGGATGACGAATTCATTGGTTGATCTGAAGGAAAAGCGAAAGACTAAAACTACTAAGGAGGCGAAAAATATGAGGGCCATGGATGATGATGACGAGGAGTATCAACCACGTGAGGATGAGAACAATTTGAGTTCTGATGACCATTTGAGTTCTTATAGCGATGAGGAAGAACTGGTAATATATAATTGTATTGTGTATTCAAGGCTTACAAATATATCACTAGACATTAATTTTGTGTCACATGGTGGCAGATTGATGCTATCCGGAATGAAAAAAGAAAGAAGAACGTTGTTGCACAACATACATCCACTCCCCATACTGAGATGCCTCATATGCAGTCTACTATGCCTCCTTCCTCTACCCAAGGTTCAATGCCTACCCCAACATCGATGGTAGGTATACCAGGTTCTTTAACAACAGAGTCTACAGTGGCTCCTACTCCTACCCAAGACTTACTGGTTGAACAACGTACTCTATCTACTACATCAACTTCTTTACCGCACGATATGGTGAGAGGTACATTTTCCATCAATGTCAGTTTCATATACGTTAAAACTAAGGGAGGAAAAACGGAGAACGATTTATCTATACAACAGTCTCCTGTGGATTTATTAGATCCAACGAAAAATCATTGTCAAACTTCAAAAAAAGAAAAAAAGAAAAAAAGAAAAAATACAATACCAGCAATATGTGAAATTCTATTATATTTTAATTGTAATATTCATACACACTACTTTTTTTAAACTTTTCAGCTTCTACCTCAAAGCGTGTCCGGGGTGCTACCGTGGAATTAACACCGAACGCTTTATTGCTGCTAGTAGTGGCACCAAACTTGTTGTAGCGGTTCCAATGGAGGTAGGAGCACCCGTTGGGGAAAATGCCACTAGGTTGGCCAATTGGCTTGGTGTACAAATTAGGATGGCGGCACCATTGAAGGATATGGAAAAGTGGGATGATATTCCATCTGCTATTAAAGCACCCATCATACAGGCTACTCGAGTAAAGTTTTCTCTCTCTTTTGGATTTTATTTGAGGTTCACTATTTTTCCTCTTTAAGATTAAGATGCAATTCAGCTCTTAGTACTCATTTACACTAGTCACAAAGGTTATTTTCAGGTTCTAGTTTATAATTTCTGCACATAAAGAACCAGTTTTGGCATCCAAATTTATATTTCAGTTCAGGCACAATTTTAACTCCTTTTTTCTTACACTAGAATTCTATATTATATGAATGAGTGCAGGATAAATTTGACATAAGGGAATATGATGAGAAAGCGCATGTGAGGCGTGGAATTGACCGCAAGTGTAACAAATTGTATAGAACCTGGCGTCATAATATGAAAGCACACTATGAAGCCTTAGTGGAAGCTGGTAAGGACCCGTATATCAAGCCATATAGAGGAGTAAGTGGTGAAGACTGGGCATGGATGATTGGTAACATCTGGACTAATAAAGATAAAGAGGTAAAATTCAATTTGGAATAAGGAATTCATTTGATTGATATCTTTACAAGTACATTTATATCATTTTGCAGGAATTGGTAAAAAAAAGGAAGAAAGCTCGAGCAAATTTACCTTTCAATCATACTATGGGATCACAATCATTTGCAGCTGCTATGTCAGCTCAAGAAAAAGAGCATGGTCAACATCCTGACATTGCAAATTTCTACAAGTTAACCCATTATAGTACAAAGAAGAAGAAGTGGGTAACCCCGATATGTGAGCAAGTACATGTGAGCGTTAACCATAGAAGTTGCATCACCAACGTTATTTTTGTATTTCATGCAATATATTGATTCTATATTTTCTTTGCTATTAGGTACAACTTGAGGCACGCCACCGAGAGGATGAGTCACGTCGCAAAGAGGATGAGGCACTTGGGCTACCAGTCACCATGCCACAAAAGGAGATGCCAATGGAAGTTCTTGGTAAGAAGTTTTGTGTAAAGGAATATGGTGTTGGTTTGAAGCGTCCATCATCTAAGCCGTCTAGTGCTAAATCACATGATGAGGTGCGAGTTTTGAAGAATCAGGTTGAGACACTTAAGGATATGTGCCATGAACAAAAGAATCAGTTTGAGACCTTGAAAGACTTGTGCCAAACGCAACAGGAGACAATACGTGCATATGATGAAAAGTTTGCGCGCTTCGACGCTGTTATGTCCGCTTATATGCAAGGAGGTCTTGTTGGGGAAGGCTCTAATTCTCGGTAAGTAAATTTCCATGTCAATTAAGGAAGTTTCTAAGGAAGTTTTATTTTCTCATACACTTATTTTGACTTGTTTTAAGTTTAAGAAATCTGAGGCTATGTGGGTGGGCGACGGTCTTTTATGTGATTCATTCTTTCTTTGGAATGATAGTAGTTGCTATTTTATTAACCTAATGAAAAGATTTGCTGCTTTTATAACAGGATTGAAGAGGCCGAGAACACTAGATAAGATTGATACTACCTAGCGCTCAAGGAAGCATCACCATCTCAATCATAAGCTTGATTGTAGCCCATCTCAATGTTTTGGCTGAGTCCAGCTGAATGATTGTTTTAACAGTGAATGGTAATGAAACTTTCAAATTTAAATGTGCCAATTTTACTTTGGTTAAAAATGTCTATCATCTGTTTCATGTATTTACACATTCTGATAAAATTGGTGGATTTAGAAATGCCTTTTTGCTATATGTGCTACTTCATGATGGGGTTCATTATGTTTTCATGAAGTCAAACTTTTTGTTTGTATAATGTAGAGCATTCATATGAGGAGCTAGCATTCAGGCAACAAGACTTCTGAGGATGTAGTGGTTTATAAAGAACCTTCAACATATGACAACTTGTTAATGGCACTGGGATCTAGCAGTAAATCTATGGCTGATGTGTATCAGAGGAGGTAAGCCTCGTTGTTTCTTTGCTCAATCCTTTGTTTTTTTTCTGCTGCGTCAAGCTAGGATTTGCAGCATAGTAACTTCACATTCGTGCTTTGCTAGTTTTGAATAGGATGTACATGGTTTAAGCAATGCCATGCATCCTCTAGCACTGACCCAACTAATTATCATTCATTTTGGAATCTAGCTTGGGCCCATACATAGGCTGCAGCTAGCTGGCCTATGTTAATGACTTCTGTGGGGATGGGCCTACCCACATATGGTCCTATATGTACTTACATGAGGCGTCTGAACGTAGTTTAAAATCACTGTACTTATGTTTGTCATGGTTGACCTGGAAAAGCAATACATCTACGTGATATGTAATGGTTTGTTGCCATTAAAGCATCTCAAAGCATCACTTGTAATTTGACCCAAATACATCTAATGTTCGTTTTGTTTATGGGATAATGGTATTTAGTGGACCCCCAAAGTCATATTGGCCCTATATCATTGTTTTATCTTAGATTGTTGAATCTATTGAATTTCAGCAATCGAATCAAATGTATTTTTAGGATTTCTCGATTTCATAACATGTTAACTAATTACATTTTTTTGTTGCGATTTTATACAGGTAGGTAACTATCGAAATGGAGTTACTTTTTGGCAGTTAACCCAAAATGACCAAGATGGAGCTGAAGACTTTTTGTAGTTAACTGGAACACTTGTTTTGAATTATTTTTGTTATTTGACACGACACACCGTGTTTGGATGTTTTGTAGTTATGCTAAGACTATTGGCTTTGAAGTTTTTATTGTTGAAGGATGAATATTTTGAACGGTTGTGAATTCAGATGGTAGAATGTTGACTTGTTGGATATTTGATTTGAATGATATTTTGCGTCTTTGTGGTATAAGTTTTGCTAATGGGTGTATTTAGATACAAATGTTTGAAACTTTGTAAGCAGGTGTGAAATGATAATTTGGGTGGCACAAATATATATTTTGATTGTGTTTTTTTGTAACAAAAAGAGTATGTCACCTTTGTGTGCCAATTTGGTAATATTATTGGTGACATGTATTTGGTTGTCATGGTAAATATTTTCAGTGACAATTCTTGTCACAGAAGATCTCTTTTCTATGACACCTGCGTTGTTGTCACCATTGCTTTCAGTGAAACCCTACTATGTCATGAAAAATCCTTCTTCCATGACACCATATTTTTGTCACCATTGACATCATTCCGTGACAAGTGCACAAACTTTGTCACCGTTGACTTTTAGTGTCATGGATACAATGACACCCCGTCCCTTGTCACCAATGATAATAGGTGACAAAAATTGGGCCTTTGGTGACATTTTTTCATGTCACCAATGGTGTTTTTTGTTGTAGTGAGGCTTCACATCCACTTTTCAAAAGTCTATTAGCTTTTAATGCTAAGACAAACCCTGCACAAGGATTCCTCCTCTCTCCTTGAAATAACACTCTAGCCGGTTTTTCATCTAATTTGAATGTGAGGGTCTTATGGAAACTATCCATCGTGGTATGGTACCCTGCCAACCAATCCATCCCTAGGATGACATCAAAATCATGCATCTTTAATAAAATAAGATCTGTGGGTAACACCACTTCTCCTATCTGAATTGTACAGCTAGGGTAAAAAGTTGCACACACAACTTGTTTACCTACTAGAGTAGCCACGGTCTAAATATACTCAAGTTCTTTATCATGCACATCTATCGACTTAGAAAATTCATGGGATATAAATGAATGTGTAGAGCCAGGGTCAAATAAAATCCTAGCTTTAATTCCACAAACAAGGAGTGTACCTTCCACTACATTCTTTGCCGCCCCTGCATCAGCTCTATTGACCGCGTAGACTTGTCCTCGTTGTTGAGGCCTGTTCTAAGGTTGTTGTGGATTGCCTTGTGGAACGTTCTTATTTTGTTGCGAGGGACGTTGATTCTGATTCTATCCCTGTTGACAGGCCTGCTGCTGCTGCTGTTGTGGTCTATACTGCTGCTATGGTGCTTGTGGCTGAGGTGGCCTTGCCTGATTCTGGATAATCGGTACATTCTGTGGTGGTGCCGGATGTGTTCCTCCCTGCTATTGTTGATTTTGCCTGTTTAATCTTGGACAATCTCTCATCTCATGGTTCATAGAACCACACCTGAAGCATGCTCCTGTAACGGTACGACACTCGGTACTCTCATGATTCTTCCTATAATGGATACAAACTAGTAAGTTCTGCACATTCTGTTCTGGCCTCTGTCTCTTATGTTGCTGGTTTCTCTGCTGGTAGTTCTGCTGAAGAGTTTGCCCCTTTCTCTGAACTCCAATGATTTTGTTGTGAAATTTCTCAAATTTATAGGCCCTCTTGACAGCCTCTTCAAAAGTTGCAGGTGGTACAACCCCCATAGTATCTCTTTCTATGATGGGGTCAAGTCCTTCAAGGAACTTAGCAATCTTTTTCTCAATTGTGTTTACTAAGTTTGAAGCATATCTTGACAATCTTTCAAACTTTGTGAGGTACTTGAGGTCTGTCATATTTCCTTGCACAAGCTGTTGGAACTCGACTGCCTTTTGCCTCTTGACATTGGTGGGTACATATTTGTCACCAAACTGCCTCTTGAAACTAACCCAAACCACTGCATCTGCGATGGTTCTATGTACTCATCTTTGATTGTCTTCAACCATATGCCTGCTAAGCCGGTAAAGAGGGATGCAACAAGTTTCACTTGTTCTCTTCCCGTGCATCGGAAAACTTCAAAGATATTATCCGTGTGTTCTAGCGAATCATCTACAACCAAGGTATCCTCTGTCCCAACAAACTCTTTTGGAGCTCTCTTCCTAAACCGCTCAAGTAATGAATTTGGATCATGCTCTCTTTGATTTATACCATTCTGTGAGCCTGCTGGTTGAGTTTGAACCGGTTCAAGCTTCATTTGCAATACCTCTAGCAATTGTGTTTGTATTTGTGCCAACTCTCGGGTATAATCCTCATCCTTCTTAAGCATCTGTTATTGTAGCCTAGCTTGATTCTCGTTAGCCTGAAGTTGTTGATCAACCATTGCCTGCATCATCAGTTGGAACTGATTCTGCATAGTGTTGTTAACAATATATTCCTCAACTGACCCCGTATGATCACTATTACTTGCGTTGGGATTACCGTTTATTGGACCCTTACGAGGTGGCATAATGCTGCAAAACATGTTAGCACATAATAATCAAATAGAGTGTCAGACATTGCTCACACTATACTAGCTAACGAAGAGTCTGACGAATCCTCGCCACGTCCTTAGGATTTCTAGTTTCTTTTAATTGATTGAAACATGTCTCGCTCTGATACCAGTCTGTCGCGACCCCAGACCGGGTCAAGGGCCTAATCCGAGATTGGGACACGATTATTGGTGATGATGGATTCCATTGCCATATATTTATTTTTAGCCAATACGTACACGAGTCAATAAAAAGATGTCGCTCGTGTACGTGATTTCCTACAGGTGTCCACGGTGAGGATTTCACATCAACATAATATTTTTGTTTAAGTGCGGAAGCGTGTAGCAAATCAAATCCATAAGTTCATTCCCAAATAACAAGACTGAATACATATATAAGAACAGTTGATGTCAAAGTGAGCAATGATCATGATAGCATATTTCCCCAAAAGTAAATATTCGATGTTTATACAAAAGATCATTTAATTAACATTCCCAAAAATAAAGTCCAACAGAGGCCAATACAACCAAAATAATATCCCAAAAGAATGTGTTATCCACAATCCCCAAAATGTATCGCATCTCGAGACAACCGAATGTCTAGACGATATCATCGGCATGCCACTCAACTAAACGTTGCGGTTCGCCGACCGCCTCTTCAAGCTCCGCCTCAGGATAACCGGCATCTAGACCTGAGGACCAAAGAGTGGGTCAAACGCAATGGTCTAGCAGGTGGCTGAAAGGATATAACAATACAACATTAAATGAATTTACCTTTGAAAACATTAAAACCTGTTTAAACTATAATTTCTGTGAAAGGAATAAACAGCTATTTAAAACATGTATGCAATATAAAACGTGTAAAGGTACCAAAGAATCGGGAAACAAGCAAGATGACAACCACACGAAGGTAAGTACTCTATCACCGAAGTGAAAAGAGCATATCAGGGCGTCGATCATTGTCACACGAGGTGAGGAGATTCAACGAAATACACATATACATAAATTATACTGGACGAGACCACAGTAGCGAGCCGGGCATCGGGAACCACGGTAGCAAGCCGGGTATCAGGACGGGACCACGTAATAAACAGGGTATCGGGATCTAAACTACAGCTGGTGGGACGAGAGGGGGATCTCCAAGTCGGTGGATCAAACCGACGAGGTCATCTAAGCTTAGTGGTGCCGACTCATAGGTCACATAACATAAATCGGGGCATGTACAAAATACATATGATGCACTTATATAAACAGGCGGGACGGAGTGCTCGGAAGCACAAATATCTCTTATTCGGGCAATCCAAAACGGGACTAGCAAAATGCTATAAATATAATTTCAATGGCTTCGGAAATAGAAATTCATAAATCATGAATTTCAGGAATGCATATTAAAATTCAATAACAATAAAATACAATTGACCTTTCAAAATTCCGGGATAAGTATTGGGATTCAAGACTAGTTTAAGGTGAATAGGGGTCCCATATGTCGGTTTCAGTAAGAACTTGGTACTCTTTGAGTTTGAGGACATTCCGGGCTCCTTATACACCTTGGTAATTTAAAAGCTTCGATGAATCTTGGTAGTGTGGTTTCTTTCTCAAATGGCCTCAAACATTACCTATTAAATCTCCCTGACACAAAGTGGTTCTCAATAAACCGTCCCCAAGCAATTAAACATTACATGAATGCTCTAAATATAACCCCAAGTAAACAATGCACTTCGCTCGAGCGAACCCAGGAGTTCACTCCGGCGAAGTGGTCTCTGGAAGGGTTCATTCGAGCAGACCTACCCAATGCATGATGGCTCGAGCGAAGTTTCAGTTCGCTCAAGCTGACCATTCTCTGGATGGGATTTTGGGAGGCTTCGCTCGAGCAAGATAAGGTTTGCTCGAGCGAACTTTCCAATGGATGAGTTTGCTCGAGCGAAGTGTCATGTTCGCTCGAGCGAACTGTCTAGAAACTAATTCCGATGACAGTTATGCTCCTTCATTTTTCTCTTCTTACAAAACCCTTTTTGAGCCTCATTTCTACACATGAATGAGAGGTCCAAACTTCCATTAAACTTCACATAAAGCTCCATCAAAACTCCACAATCATCCATCCAAACAACTCCTTATTTTCAATCACATTCAATCATAAGAGAGAGAGAAACCACCATTCACAAAGACTCATTTGTGCTATATCCAAGAGGCAAACACAAGATTATAAATCAATATTTCCAAGACATTAATGAGTTAGTAAGACTCTTTCATGTGCCTTTATTTCACAATCAATGCAAGTCAAAATATGAGCATGAATAGAATAGCAAAATCAGCCACATTTCTAAAAAAAAAAAATAATCTAATACCCAAATATCTATTCATCCACTTGCCTTAGGTCTCTAACAAACAAATCAAGCTCTAATCAAGCCTTTCTCAAAGATAACCTACAACACAATCAAAAACCCCCAAATACAAACCCTAAGATGGTCAAAACCAAAGGACAACAAGGGAAAGCTTACAATAATAAAAATGGATCTTCTCTAAGGTTAGAAGAACACAAGTCTAGGAGATAAGAGTGATGGTGTAAGACCCCGAGCCGAGTGACCTCGATTAGTACTAATTAAGTCGCGTGTTAATCTTGAACTTGTTTAGTGGATTTTGGTTTAGCTGGTTTGGAATAGCTTTGTCATAGCTTTGGGAATTTTGAGTGCCTTTGGAATTAGTGGGGCCCTTTGGAGGTTCCTGTAAAACCCCGACCCGAGTGACCTCGATTAGTACTAATTAAGTCGCGTGTTAGTCTTGAACTTGTTTAGTTGATTTTGGTTTCATTTGTTTAGAATAGCTTTGTCATAGCTTTGGGAATTTTGAGTGCCTTTGGAATTATTGGGGCCCTTTGGGGGTTCCTTTTTATGACTTACGTGTACTTGGGGGATTACTCGAGATTCTTTTGATTTGGTGTTTTATCCTGATTTACTTATTTTGTTAATCCCTTCAACTTTCATGTTGATCCCGTTCCCATCCCGAATCCCGAAACTCGATTTTTCTAGCTTCGTGGGCAAAACAGTCTTTTTACACTAAATATGTACCCAATATTTAATATTCCTGAAACCCGCGAAACATATACTTTTTGGAAAGTAGAAATTTCGACAATCATTTCTTCCTTCTTCGTCGATTTCATCGGAGGTCCCAAAAACCATGATTTTGACCCCACCAAGTTTTCTAGTGGTGGAGCCCACTCTCATTTTGCTTATATAAGAGCACCCATCTCCTTCTCCTTTTTCCTTTCCCAGCACAGCAGCCAACCTAGGGTTCTTTCTTCATTTCCTCTCTTCTTCTTCTTGCTTTTCTGTTGTTGACACCAAAAATGTCACTACATCCCCTCAACACCAAAAGCTACATGGAGCCACATCCTGCCATAAATAGGAAGGCGCCACTTCAAGCACCAGATCTTGTCAGAATTAAACCAAAACTGCAAGATCCTTCAAAGCAGCCAAAAGAGGGGTACACATGAAGTTTCGGGCCATTTCGACATCATTTGGCCTAACTTCACTCCTCCGACAGGCAGACAAGAGCCCCCGGCAGCGACAATGTCGAAGACTTCAAAACTTCGATCAGAGCCTACGGATGGTCTCAAAATACCTCCAAAAGGCCCCCTGCCAAATTTCAAGTCAAACGGACGACGTTTGACCCTTCATCAACTCTCGGGAAGCAAAAATAGGCCTATCGGCGGCGGAGCACCCCGGAATCATGGCATCCAAATTGGAGCTAATGGATCGTCTCAAAATGACTCCAATAGGTCCCCTGTCAAATTTTAGGTCAAACGGACATCGTTTGACCTAGTTTCGAAGCTCGGCACTTTCCTCGAGATGAAATCAAGGCGAGCGTTTGCGGGACCCAAAAGATTGGCTTCAAAACCCAAACTAAAGCCCATGGTTGGTCCTACTTACTACTCAGGAGGCTCCCTGTCAAATTTCAGGTCAATCGGACATCGGTTGACCACAAGTCAAAGCTCGGCATTTCTCTCATGGCAAAATTAAGGCAAGCGTTTGCGGGGCCCCAAAAGACTTCAAAACTCAAACCAAAGCCTATGGTTGGTCCTATCTGATGCTCAAGAAGCTCCACGTCGAATTTCAGGTCATTCTGACATCGTTTGGCCTAGTTTCAACGCTTGACAAAAAATCGGCAAAACCGCACAACAAAGTCTTCGGCTTTCCAGAAAAATAGGAAGCTTTGTGCTCCGATTTCCGTGGCTTCTCGACGGGATTTCTCCAAGGAAAACAGGCCAATAAATGAGGGGAAATGTCAAGAAAAACACAGGAAGAAAAAGCATCGAAAAAGAGCGAAAAACGGCGAAGATACGGCGACCGGAAGGCGGCCAAAAAATGGGCCCAAGGCCCATGGTCGCCGGCGACCATGGCCCATGGTCGCCAGCCCCATGGTCGCCGGCGACCATGGAATTTCCGGCGACCCAAAAGTCGCCGGAAACCCACTTTTTCGGGTCCTTTTCGCGTTTCGAGTTGATTGGCCCCTGTGATTTTTCCAAAATCTGATTTTTCGTGCATGAAATCCGTCGATCTTCGTCAACATCACGGATTCGCCGCCGAAATCATTGGATGATCATTAGATGCCTCGAAATCGCTAACCGGCCAACAAAGAAAGCACACTTTCTGCCCGCCCGATCGTGAAATCGACAGGACAGATGTTGCCGGCGCGTTGACATTAACCAATGTCTGAAATTGCATCGCCATCCGACCTCAAACAACATGTGGATCCACCGGCGATCATCGCAAGAAGAATTCCAAAAGGCGCGGCGCGGCCCGCGACTCTTCAAGCGACTTGGCGGCCAATTAATGAGAATAAATGACCCATTTTATGACAAGTTAATGCGGTCATTAACTCATTATTTTGAACGGCCCAATCAAAAGCAAGCAAATGGGAGTTACAAATCCAATGATTTATGGCATTAAAGCCACGAAACTCCTCCCATGATGGAGATTAAATGCAATCAAAGGCTCATTAATCTCCATCGACCAATCAAATTCAAGGAAAAAAGGAGTTACAAAACAAATCATTTAAAACTTGTAACTCCTCCCATTATGAGCATTAATGTATTAAATGCTCATAAACCCTCCTAATGGCCACCAAAAGCCTATAAATAGGAGGGCTTTTCCAAGGAGAAGGGCCAGAGAAAAATTGCTCGGAAAATCCCGAAAGGTCCAGAGAGAAATTGCTCGGAAAATCCCGGAAAATCCAGAGAAATCAGAAGAACCTCTGCCAATTTGAAGAAAAGAAACTCTGCTGCAAGAGCAACTACAAGGTGATTGAAGCACCCTTGGGGGGCCACCCCCCCAAGGACCTCCCTTCTTCTACCAACATGGCTAAAACGTGGCTTTTCAGCCCGTTTACTTAGCTTTTTATCGGATATAAGACCTTCTCTTGGTCTTTGTCCTTTAAAAATCTAAGGTTAGAAAGCCAAGCCAAGAATCCAAGCATCGTGTTCTCATCTGCATGGACGATGGAGGAGCCCATACATGACTCGCGACCGTCGATCTGAACGTGTCCCCACAATCGAATGAGAAGTTAGATTCCTTTTCTTGATTTATATTGTACTTTATTTTTCTTTTAGAGACAAAAATCACAATTCTTGTCTTTCATAATGGATGAGACTTGTAAATCGCCTTTTATGGCAAAATCGCCTTTCACGACAACAAATGAAATCGCCTTTCACGGCATTCAAAAAAACCCTTTGTCTCTTTTCTTAAAATATGTGTGCAATGGAAAACTAGAAAAAGTTTCATTCCCCTTTCTACTTGTGAAGGTGGATCTTCGGATCACCATTCCTAAATTCCAAGTAGAAAAGTGAAATTGGCATACCCGTACAAAAAAAAGAGAAAGATGTTGAAACCCTTTATCTTTTCTTCTCCACCCCTCCGCCGCACCCCGAAAAGACCCGGGGCGGAGGCAGCGGGAGAGAGGGAAGAAATCGGGTCCATCATCTGTCACGCCCCCAAACCCGGATCCCGATAGAGGTCCGACCTCGGGGGTGGGAATATGGGGTGGTAAGTAATGATTATATTTCTCCCAAGATCCGCGTGTGTGAGGATCCAAAATCACAATACTCTCTGAATATTTTGCGGAAGCTTTCGTGGCAATGCGACCCAGAGTCCGTGGACATCATCGGATTCCACGTCGCATACGACCGCTAGCATAAAGCTATCATTTTATGAACCATATCAGACTGGAATAAACCAACATAATAAAGTACAGAGCTGACAGTAACAGGATATTACATTCCCATATATGTTCAAGTTACAAGTATCAATGTGTATTAATTACAATCCCAAGAAAGGCTAATAAAAGCCGCACAATACAAACTAACATCCACTACCCAAAAGTGACGTAACTCCGATGTCAAGCACAATGTCTACATGACATAGCCGACAAGACAACCTGCAACTCATGGCTCCACAGCCAACAAACTCTCAGCTCGGGGCGGGGAAACTGAACCTGAGTACGAAAATAGTGGGTCAAACATGACGGTTTGACAAGCATGTGAAAAGACATAACAATAAAGAAATTACCTTGGAAAACATTTAAACCTGTCAAAACGATAGTTCATAAAACGAGATAATCATTTATTCAAATACGTATGCAATATAAAATATGTAAGGTATCCAAGGAAACGGGAAACAGACAAGATGGCAACCACACATAGCTAAGTCCTCTATCACCGAAGTGACATGAGCATATCGGGATGTTGTCTCAGTCACCGAAGTGAGGAGATGCAACACAAGTAACATATACATATACATAATATAATACGGGACATGACCACGGTATCGAACCGGGCATTGGGAACCACAGTAGCAATCTGCGGCATTGGGACAAGACCACGGTAATAACCGGGTAGCGGGATCTAAACTACAGCGGGCAGGACGGGAAAGGGTCTCCAAGTCGGTGGATCAAACCGGTAAGAAAATCCAAGCTTAGTGGTGCCGACTCATTGGTCAAATCATGTAAAACAAGACATGGACAAATCATATGTAATGCACTTAGATAAACGGGCGGGACGGGGTGCTCAAAAGCACTAATTTCATTTTCAAACGGGAAGTGCATATCGGGGCTAGCAAAAGCTCTAGTTGCAAATTCAATGTTTTCGGGAATGATAAATCACATTTCTTGAAATTCGGGACAAGTATCGGAATTCGATATAAATCAAGTGAATAAGGACCCCGTATGTTGATTGTAATGATTACTTGGTACTCCTTGAGTTTGGAGACATTTCGGGCTCTTTATGCACCTTAGGTGTTCAAACTTTAATCGAATTTTAAATAAACAAAACATAATAGAGATGGGATCCTAAGCACAATATTAATCTAGTGGTACCTTACAACCTACTCATTCATCGAAAGGAAAACAGATTCGCGATATCCAAACAAACCAATTTCGCGTTTAGATAAAAGAAAGGATATCCCGTCGTTCCGTACCGTTCAAGATTGAATTAGGTTAAGTACCGATACAACTGGATTAACCATGAGGAATGTCGGTTCAACCATCCTCACAAGAAGTCAAACGGGTCCACAAAAGGGTCACTAAGTTCCACTTAAAGTCCATCTAACATAGGGCAAAAATCCATATTTTAGCAGGGTTTCCAGTTGGGCAGGTTGACCTGGCCTTTGGCCGGTCGACCCAGTACACAGTGGGCTCGGTCGACCGGCCAAGAGCCAGGTCGACCGGGAGTTGTAAATAAAAATACAGGAATAGTGTTTTGATCTGGTTCCAGAGAACCTGACCATGTGTCGCCGATCGACCGCGCCCCTTGGCCGGTCGACCGCGTGAACTGCGTAACAGTAGTTCCCGCAGTGCAGCAGGTCGTCCAACAGGGGACCTGATCCAGTGTGCCCGGTCGACCGCGCCCCTTGGCCGGTCGATCGCGTGAACTGCGTAACAGAACCCAGGTTCTGTTACAACAGTTCAATGGGTCTTTCCATTTTCCAATCTCTTTCTCTTCCTTTCTTAAACCTGATGAACAATCCAAAACATGGATTTGACAAGCTAACAAGAACCAATATGAGCATTTATTTCAAATCTAAACAAGCCATTAATATCACAAAATATTAGGTGAAAACATAAATTCATTTCATAAAACTCATTCAAAGCTAAAAGTATCAAATCATCCACTTGCCTTAGGTCCCAAATCAAAGGAAAACAAGCTCCTAAGCACCCTTGCAAGCCAAGAACACAATCTCTACAAAAACCCCCAAAACAAAACCCTAAAATGGGTCAAACCAATGAAGGAGAAGAGAAAGCTTTCAATAATGAAAATGTAGCTTCTCTAAGGCTAGAAGAACACAAATCTAGAAGATTAGGGAGAGAGCTTACTAATAGGTGCTCCAAATGAGCAAAGCAAGCTAAAAGAGGATCTTATGGAGATGAGATTCCTTCACAAGTGGTACCAATGGAAAGCTCTTGGAGTGGTGAAGAAGATGGTGAAATCCTTATAGATGTTGGTGCAAACTTGGTAGTGCTTGATGAAGGAAAAGCAAGAAGAAGAAGAGAAAAGCCAAGCAAACCCTAGGCTCAAGGTGGCTGTGCTGGAAAAAGAGAAAGGAAAAGGGGAGATGGGTTCTTGTAGCCAATGAAAGTAGGCTCCACCACTTAAGAACTTTGAAAGGCTGAAATAGTGGTTTTCGGGACTTCGGATGAAATCGACGAAGAAGGAAGAAATGATCGTCGAAATATCTAGTTTCCAAAAAGTATATTTTTCGCGGGTTTCGGGAATAACAATAATTTGGTACAGATTTGGTGTTAAAGTACTGTTTTGCCCTTGAAGCTATAAAAGTCAAGTTTCGGGGTTTCGAACGGAAACGGGATCAACATGAAAGTTGAAGGGATTAACAAAACAAGTAAATCGAGATAAAACACCAAATCAAAAGAACCTCGAGTAATCCCCCAAGCACACGTAAGTCATAACAAGGAACCCCCAAAGGGCCCCACTAATCACAAAGGCACTCAAAATTTCCCAAAGCTATTCTAATCCCAACTTAACCACAATCCACTAAACACACTTAGAGCTAAAACACAGCTCAAAAACACAAATCTGGGCCTCTCGGGTTAGGGTCTCACATCCTCCCCCCCTTAGAACATTTGGTCCTCCAAATGAACTAAACAAACCCAAAAAAAAAACAAGCGGGGATATAATCCCACACTTCGAAAACAAAACCTCAAACTGCTGCTCCCATCGGTCCTCTCGGAAGCATCTTGTCAAACCCCAACCCAGGATTAACCCAATAGTGTTTTCATAGTGTGTGCTTAGTCTTAATCGGGTTTAGTTACCGTGGGTTAGAGTGTGATTAGTCTTAGTCATGGTTATAGCTTTGGGGAGTTTCGAGAACGTTTAGTGTTAACTAGGCACACTCAGGAAGGCCTGGGTGTACGTGCAAGTGTGGGAAGATCGTGTTCGGTTTTGTTGTAATCGTGAATTTCATTTCATTTGAATGGTTTTATGATTATGTACAACTTTCGTGTTTAGCCCGTCTGTGTTTGTAGCCCAGAAACTCAAATTTTGGCCAAAAGGGTAAATTAGCCTTTTCACACTCAAATTTGGACACAATTTTCGAAATCTCAAAAACGTGTCAAAAATATACTTTTCGGAAACTAGATATGTCAAGGATCGTTTTATCCTTCTTTGTCGACTTTATTTGAGGCCCGCAAGACCATGTTTTTACTCATGCAAGATTAGAACTTAAGGGGCCCACTTGAAAAGCACTTAAGCAACTTTACCTTCTCTCCTTCCCCTTTTCACAAATCTCTACACTTTCTTGACCTAGGGTTGAGAAACCCTCTTTTTCCCTTCATCTTCTCCTCTTGAATGCGTGAGCTAGAGATCTCCACAAGAGATTCCAAGACCATCATCTTCTTCCTCTCACCTCAAGCTTTCCATTGATGCCTTTTTCTTGAAGTTTCTTGTTAGGAAAGCTCTCCATTTCCTTCTTTGCATCTTGTTTGGGCATCTCTAGGTAAGAGCTCCTACCCATCTCTTCAATGGAGTTCTTTTGACTCCTAAAGATCATGTTTTTCTAACTTGTAACACCCATTTCGAAATGGGTTGCTTGGTTGAATTTTTGGGTGAGTTTTTGAATGGGTTTCATGGGATTTTTGTAGTTCTTGGCTTAGCTCTTGAGTAGGAGTGCTTGAAGAAGAGTTTTGTTAGCTTTTGGCAAGGCAAGCAATCTCTTTGGGTTGTTTGTGCATGTGTGTTCATGGATTTGTCATTTGGTATTAATGCTTTGTTTTACTAGATTTTCATGTTGTGATCTTACTTTAGAAAATGCAAGCATGCCAAATAGCTTTCCAAACTTTCAGATCTCATCATTTTTAATTAGGCCTTACCTTTTTGAAGTTTGGATTTGTTATGATAAGAATGGGATTGAAGGATTATGAAATGGGTTTTTATAGTAATGGCTTGATTAAGTTTGAAATAAATGCACCATTGTGAGCCTTGATAGCTTGTTACATTCATGAATCAAATTGTTAATCGGGTTGGAAAGAATGTAGAAAAAGAAGGAAGAAATGGATGGACAACTGAACTGCAGAAATCAGAACTGGGTTCTGTTTCCGCAGTTCACGCGGTCGACCGGCCAGGGGGCGCGGTCGACCGGGCAAACTAGGTTTGGTCCCCAGTTGGATGACCTGATGCATTGCGGGAACTATTGTTCCGCAGTTCACGCAGTCGACCGGCCAAGGGGCGCAGTCGACCGGCGACACAGGGTCAGGTTCCTTGGAACCTGACCAAAACACTGTGCACCTATTTAAGTTACAACTGCAGGTCGACCGGGCCTTGGCCGGTAGACCGGGCTCACTGTGTACGCGGTCGACCGGCCAAGGGCCAGGTCAACCGGGCCAACTGGAATTTTCCCTTTTTGGGAGAATTTTTACCCATTCACATATTCTTTAAAAATTTGAAAACTAGGTTATATTAAGCACTTTAACTTGACATTGTGTGAATGGAACCCCACGATATGTACCAACTTCGGGGACACCAATCCTTATATTTTAATAATAGAGTTCCAATCACACAAGCCTAAGCATGTACTTAATAAAATTATCGTGTTTTGAACGTTGGTTTAATACCGCAAGTTATATCGTGTACTCGCTTTGAAGTCAAGTTTTTAAGCTTGTTGTAAGATTTGTTTCAAGTATTAAATAATGAGGATCACTTTTTAAGTTGTGAGCATATATATTATGCATTTTGCTAGTCGTGCCTTGTCTTGTTGTGACAGGTGATTTCCCTTTCTATTTTCGATATGTTTGAATCGTGTTTTGCGTGATTTGTGCATTCATGTTGACACCAAAAATGTCACTATGTCCCTTCAACACCAAAAGCTACATGGAGCCACATCCTGCCATAAATAGGAAGGCGCCACTTCAAGCACCAGATCTTGTCAGAATCAAACAAAAACTGCAAGATCCTTCAAAGCAGCCAAAAGAGGGGTACACATGAAGTTTCAGGCCATTTCGACATCATTTGGCCTAACTTCACTCCTCCGACAGGCAGACAAGAGCTCCCGGCAGCGACAATGTCGAAGACTTCAAAACTTCGATCAGAGCCTACGGATGGTCTCAAAATACCTCCAAAAGGCCCCATGCCAAATTTCAAGTCAAACGGACGACGTTTGACCCTTCATCAACTCTCGGGGAGCAAAAAACAAGCCCATCGGCAGCGGAGCACCCCGGAATCATGGCATTCAAATTGGAGCTAATGGATCGTCTCAAAATGACTCCAATAGGTCCCCTTTCAAATTTTAGGTCAAACGGACATCGTTTGACCTAGTTTCGAAGCTCGGCACTTTCCTCGAGATGAAATCAAGGCGAGCGTTTGCGGGACCCCAAAAGGCTTCAAAACCCAAACTAAAGCCCATGGTTGGTCCTACTTACTACTCAGGAGGCTCCCTGTCAAATTTCAGGTCAATCGGACATCGGTTGACCACAAGTCAAAGCTCGGCATTTCTCTCATGGCGAAATCAAGGCAAGCATTTGCGGGACCCCAAACGGCTTCAAAACTCAAACCAAAGCCTATGGTTGGTCCTATCTAATGCTCAAGAAGCTCCACGTCGAATTTCAGGTCATTCTGACATCGTTTGGCCTAGTTTCAACGCTTGACAAAAAATCGGCAAAACCACACAACAAAGTCTTCGGCTTTCCAGAAAAATAGGAAACTTTGTGCTCCGATTTCCGTGGCTTCTCGACGGGATTTCTCCAAGGAAAACAGGCCAATAAATGAGGGGAAATGTCAAGAAAAATACAGGAAGAAAAAGCATCAAAAAAGAGCGAAAAACGGCGAAGATACGGCGACCGGAAGGCGGCCAAAAAATGGTCTCCAGCCCCATGGTCGCCGGCGACCATGGAATTTCCGGCGACCCAAAAGTCGCCGGAAACCCACTTTTTCGGGTCCGTTTCGCGATCCGAGTTGATTGGCCCCTGTGATTTTTCCAAAATCTGATTTTTCGTGCATGAAATCCGTCAATCTTTATTAAAATCACGGATTCACCGCCGAAATCATTGGATGATCATTCGACGCCTCGAAATCGTCAAAGAAAGTACATTTTCTGCCCGCCCGACCGTGAAATCGACAGGACGGATGTTGCCGGCACATTGAGATCAATCAATGTCTGAAATTTCATCGCCATCCGACATCAAACAATGTGTGGATCCATCGGCGATCATCGCGAGAAGAATTCCAAAAGACACTGCGCGGCCCGCGACTCTTCAAGCTTCTTGGCGGCCAATTAATGAGAATAAATGACCCATTTTATGACAAGTTAATGCGGTCATTAACTCATTATTTTGAACGGCCCAATCAAAAGCAAGCAAATGGGAGTTACAAATCCAATGATTTATGGCATTAAAGCCACGAAACTCCTCCCATGATGGAGATTAAATGCAATCAAAGGCTCATTAATCTCCATCGACCAATCAAATTCAAGGAAAAAGGAGTTACAAAACAAATCATTTAAAACTTGTAACTCCTCCCATTATGAGCATTAATGTATTAAATGCTCATAAACCCTCCTAATGGCCACCAAAAGCCTATAAATAGGAGGGCTTTTCCAAGGAGAAGCCCTAGAAAAATTGCTCGGAAAATCCCGGAAAATCCAGAGAAATCAGAAGAACCTCTGCCAATTTGAAGAAAAGAAACTCTGCTGCAAGAGCAACTACAAGGTGATTGAAGCACCCTTGGGGGGCCACCCCCCCAAGGACCTCCCTTCTTCTACCAACATGGCTAAAACGTGGCTTTTCAGCCCGTTTACTTAGCTTTTTATCGGATATAAGACCTTCTCTTGGTCTTTGTCCTTTAAAAATCTGAGGTTAGAAAGCCGAGCCAAGAATCCAAGCATCATGTTCTCATCTGCATGGACGATGGAGGAGCCCATACATGACTCGCGACCGTCGATCTGAACGTGTCCCCACAATCGAATGAGAAGTCAGATTCCTTTTCTTGATTTCTATTGTACTTTATTTTTCTTTTAGAGACAAAAATCACAATTCTTGTCTTTCATAATGGATGAGACTTGTAAATCGCCTTTTACGGCAAAATCGCCTTTCACGGCAACAAATGAAATCGCCTTTCACGGCATTCAAAAAAAACCCTGTCTCTTTTCTTAAAATATGTGTGCAATGGAAAACTAGAAAAAGTTTCATTTCCCCTTTCTACTTGTGAAGGTGGATCTTCTGATCACCGTTTCTAAATTCCAAGTAGAAAAGTGAAATTGGCATACCCGTACAAAAAAAAAAGATGTTGAAACCCTTTACCTTTTTCTTCTCCTCCCCTCCGCCGCACCCCGAAAGACCTGGGGCGGAGGCAGCGGGAGAGAGAGGGAAGGAATCGGGTCCATCAATTCATGAACTCAAGTGAACACCACAGAGCTTGGACTTCCCTTTCAGTCTGATCCACTGTCTGGGGGTCCTTAAACATGTGAACTAACTTCAGATTAGTCGTGTATTTATTACACATCGTGCGTGTCCAGTTCCGCGGCCGGAATCCCGTATTTGTGGGAATCGTGTTGTGTTATATTATGTATATTCTTGCTTGTCGTGCGTGCTTACTCTTTTCATTTCAAATGATAGAGAAAGGATGGGCTCTTTGTGGATTTACGATTCATGATATATTATGTAAGCATGCTAGTTTGTCATAAAATCGAAAATGTTCTTCGGTCAAGTATTTCATTCTTGGTTTAATAAATTGTTTTATATGTTTTCGATTAAACATTCTTATTCATGCTCTAGCTTAAATTGATTTCTTGCCAAACCGTCATGTTTGATGCTTGTATTTTTGGTGACCAGGTGCAGGAGGTTATCCCTTTGAGGAGGAGTGCCAGGAGGAGGCCGTTGAGCCTACCTTAGCTCGCGAGTGGCAACCCGACGACGTCATCTAGACGTCGGGACGGGTCATGAGTTCCGATGTATCACCTCTTTTTGGGCTTTTAATACTTTTGGTATTGTATTGGCCTATGTTGGCCTCTTATTTTGGGATTGTAACAATTTAACACACTTTGTTAACTTTGTAACTTGAACTATTTTGGGAATGCCTTGTTATGTCTCCTTTCTGATATTTTAGTCTTGATGGCATTTATGTTCATATTCTGTCATGATTTATTAAGATGTGATTTGCCACGCGCTTCCGCATACTTGATCGTGTGAGTTGGTTGTTCCTTGTGTTTTTCGGAACCCTCACCGCGGGAACCTGTGGGAGGTTTAATCATCTTACAATCATTACACTCATCGGTCGCCCGGGCCTCGGTCCGGTTTCGCGACACATCTGGACTCACTGGGTCATCTCAGCTATAGAACTCTTCGGTCAACTACCAACAGTTGTCATACATTCTTGCACTGGCTCAAATCTGTTACTGCCTGCCAATCTGACTGCTCAAGAATTTGCCAACTCTGACTCCTTCTAAGTTCTACCAAGTCTCTCACTTCTAGCCACCTTTATAGTCGCGACCCCGGACCGAGACCCGGGCCCGTCGCGACTGTGATTGATGATTAAACCTCCCACAGGTTCCCGCGGTGAGGGCTCCGAGGACACGGGAAACCAACTCACATGATTAAATAGGCAAAAGCGTGTAGCAAATCACATCTTAATAAATCATAACAGAATATGAACATAAATGTCATCGAGACTAAATTATCAGAATGGAGACATAACAAGGCATTCCCATAATAGTTCAAGTTACAAAGTTAACAAGGTGTGTTAAGTTGATTACAATCCCAAAATAAGAGGCCAACAAAGGCCAATACAATACCAAAAATATTAAAAGCCCAAAAGGTGATACATCGGAACTCATGACCCGTCCCGACGTCTAGATGACGTCGTCGGGTTGCCACTCGCGAGCTGAGGTAGGCTCAACAGCCTCCTCCCGACACTCCTCAAGGGGATAACCTCCTGCAACTGGGCACCAAAAATACAACATCAAACACAACGGTTTGGCAAGAAATCAATTTAGGCTAGAGCATGAATAAGAATGTTTAATCGAAAACATGTAAAACAATTTATTAAACCAATAATGAATACTTGACTGAAGAACATTTCAGAATTTATGACAAACTAGCATGCTTACATAATATATCATGAATCGTAAATCCACAAAGAGCCCATCCTTTCTCTATCATTTGTAATGAAAAGAGTAAGCACGCACGACAAGCACGAATATACATAATATAACACGACATGATTCCCACAAATACGGGATTCCGGCCGCGGAACCGGACACGCACGATGTGTAATAAATACACGACTAATCTGCAGACAGTCCACATGTTTAAGGACCCCCGGACAGTGGATCAGACTGAAAGGGCATTCTAAGCTCTGTGGTGTTCACTTTGAATTCATGAATTCATAAAACACGCGATACAAAACACGTCTGAATAAAAGGAGAAATCACTTGTCAAAACAAGACACAGCACGGCTAGCAAAATGCATAATATATATGCTCAAAACTTAAGAAGTGATCCCCATTTTATACTTGAAACAAATCTTAGAACGAGCTTAAAACTTGACTCCAAAGCGAGTACACGATATGACTTACTGTATTAAAACAACGTTCAAAACACGATAATTTCATCAAGTACATGCTTAGGCTATTCATTGACCCTTGTGTGATTGGAACTCTATTTTTAAAATACAAGGATTGGTGTCCCTGAAGTTGGTACATATCTTGGAGTTCCAATTACACAATGTCAAGTTAAAGTCCTTAATATAGCCTAGTTTCAAAATTTAAAAGAATATATAAATGGGTAAAAATCCTCCCAAAAAGGGAAATTTCAGTTGGCCCGGTCGACCTGGTCCTTGGCCGGTCGACCGCGTACACAGTGAGCCCGGTAGACCCGGTCGACCTGCAGTTGTAACTTTAAATGGGTGCACAGTGTTTTGGTCAGGTTCCAGGGAACCTGACCCTGTGTCGCCGGTCGACCGTGCCCCTTGGTCAGTCGACCGCGTGAACTGCGTAATAGTAGTTCCCGCAGTGCAGCAGGTCATCCAACAGGGGACCTAATTCAGTGTGCCCGGTCGACCGCGCCCCTTGGCCGGTCGACCGCGTGAACTGCGGAAACAGAACCCAGTTTTGATTTCTGCAGTTTAGTGGTTCATCCATTTCTCCCTTCCTTTTCTATATTCTTTCCAACCTGATTAGCAATTTGATTCATGAATATAACAAGCTATCAAGACTCACTATGGTGCATTTATTTCAAACCTAAACAAGCCATTAATATTAAAACCCATTTCATAATCATTCAATCCCATTATTATCATAACAAATCCAAACTTCAAAAAGGTAAGGCCTAATTAAAAATGATGAGATCTGAAAGTTTGGAAAGCTATTTGGCATGCTTGCAATTTCTAAAGTAAAATCACAGCATGAAAATCTAGTAAAACAAAGCATTAATACCAAATAACAAATCATATGGCAATTTCAAGAGAAATAGTGAAACCATGAACACACATGCACAAACAACCTAAAGAGATTACTTGCCTTGCCCAAGTGCTAACAAAACTCTCCTTCAAGCACTCCTACCCAAGAGCCAAGCCAAGAACTACAAAAACCCCATGAAACCCATTCAAAACTCACCCAAAAAATGCAACCAAGCAACCCATTTCGAAATGGGTGTTGAAAGTTAGAAAAACATGATCATTAGGAGTCAAAAGAACTCTATTGAAGAGATGGGTAGGAGCTCTTACCTAGAGATGCCCAAACAAGATGAAAGGAAGGAAATGGAGAGCTTGCCCAACTAGAAATCCAACAAGAATGGCATCAATGGAAAGCTTGGGATGAGAGGAAGAAGATGATGGTCTTGGAAACTCTTTTGGAGATCTCTAGCTCATGCATTCAAGAGGAGAAGATGAAGAGAAAAAGAGGGTTTCTCAGCCCTAGGTCAAGAAAGTTGCTGAGATTTGAGAAATGGAGAAGGAGAGAAGGGAAAAGGCTTAAGTGCTTGTAAGTGGGACCCATAAGAGAGCATTCTTGTATCAAGGAAAACATGACCTTACGGGCCTCGGATGAAGTCGACGAAGAAGGATAAAACGATCCTTGAAATATCTAGTTTCCGAAAAGTATATTTTTGACACGTTTTTGAGATCTCGAAAATTGTGTCCAGATTTAAGTGTGAAAAGGCTATTTTACCCTTTTGGCCAAAATTTGAGTTTCTGGGCTACAAACACAGACGGGCTAAACACGAAAGTTGTACATAATCATAAAACCATTCAAATGAAATGAAATTCACAATTAACACAAAACCAAACACGATCTTCCCACGCTTGCACGTACACCCAGGCCTTCCTGAGTGTGCCTAGTTAACACTAAACGTTCTCGAAACTCCCCAAAGCTATGGTCAGGACTAAAACTAATCATACTCTAACCCACGGTAACTAAACCCGGTTAAGACTAAGCACACACTAAGAAAACACTATTGGGTTAATCCTGGGTTGGGGTTTGACATCCTCCACCCCTTAGGATATTTGGTCCACCAAATAAATCAAACTTTTACCTCTGGTAACAAATGTGGATATTTACTCTGAACTTGATCTCTTAATTCCCATGTGGCTTCTTCTGGTTCGTGATTTTCCCAAAGTACCTTGACCCAATGAATTGTCTGATTCCTCAGCTCTTGCTCCTTGGTATCAATGATCTTGGTCGGCCTTTCCACATACGAAGCATCCTCTCGAATCTCCAAAGGCTCGTGCTGTAAAATATGAGAAGGACTAGGCACATACTTCTTGAGCATGGAAACATGAAATACGTTGTGTACCCCGGAAGTTCCGGCGGTAACGCAAGCCCATAAGCCACGTCTCCAATTTTGCTCAAAATCTCATACGGACCAATAAATCTCCTTGACAATTTGCCCTTCAGTCCGAACCTCAGGGTCGCTCTGACGGGTGAAACCTTTAAGAACACTTTGTCACCCACTTGGAACTGCAATTCTCTTCGGCGAGTGTCAGCTTCGGGCGACTCTTCTGTCTGCTTCGGGCGACTTTCAAGCGTTCTTGGATCAATTTGACCTTGTCACTAATTTCACCAACTATAGTCGGTCCGTGAAACCTTTAATAATTCTCTTCGTCTGTCGTCGGGCGAAAGCTACGTCACTAACACCAACTATAGTCGGTCCGTGAAAGCTACGAACACCAACTTCTTCGCAACAAACCGGAGTTCTGAATCTTCTACCATAGAGAGCCTCGAAAGGTGCCATACCAATACTGGAATGGTAACTATTATTGTAAGTGAACTCACAAAGTGGTAAGCACTCATCCCATTGAACTTTGAAATCTAGCACACATGCACGCAACATGTCTTCAAGAGTCTGTATCGTCCGTTCTGACTGACCATCTGTTTGAGGATGATACGCTGTACTGAATTGGAGTTTGGTACCCATGGACTCAAGAAGAGTTTTCCAAAACCTCGAAACAAATCTGCTATCTCTATCCGAAGTGATGGAAACGGGTTGACCATGCTTACTAACAATCTCATTAACAAAAAGTTTTGCAAGTGGTGCCATATGCATCATATTACCAGTCTTCATCGGAATGAAGTGGGCAGACTTGGTGAGACGATCTACAATAATCCATATTGCATTATTCCCCTGCTTAGAATTAGGCAATCCGGAGACGAAATCCATGGTGATAAGTTCCCATTTCCACTCCAGAATCTCTAATGGCTGTAGCAAACCTGAGGGTTTCTGATGCTCTGCTTTGATCAACTGGCAAGTTAAACAACGAGATACAAAAGCTGCTATCTCTCTTTTCATGTTATTCCACCAAAATCTATTCTTCAAGTTCTGATACATCTTCGTGCTACCCGGGTGCATGGAGTATCTTGTATTGTGAGCTTCAGTCATTATCTCTTCCTTCAGATCATCCACATTCGGTACACACAACCGATCACGAAAATACAATACTCCATTCACCATCTTGAAATCTGGACGTTCTGCAATATGGTCCACAATCCTAACAAAATCTGAATCTTGCAACTGACTGTCCTTGATCTTCTGGATAAAAGTGGGCTCAGACACTATCATATTTGCTAACATAACACCCAACTCTAGGGTCTACACTTCTACACCTAGCTCTTCAAATTGCTGAAGAACACTGGCTCCTCTCAAGCTGGCCATGATCCCTGACTTCCTACTCCAAGCATCAGCTACAACATTCACTTTGCTTGGATGATACTTGATTGGAAAGTCATAATCTTTGATGTATTCCGTCCATCTCCTCTGTCTCATATTCAGATCCTTCTGCGAGAACAAATATTGCAAACTCCTATGGTCGGAATGGACTTCAAATTTCTCCCCGTAGAGATAGTGTCTCCACATCTTCAAAGCAAATACCACTGCTGCCAATTCCAAGTCATGAGTTGCATAGTTCTTTTCATGATCCTTCAACTGCCTTGAGCCGTAAGCAATCACCTTGCCATCTTGCATCAACACACAACCTAGTCCCACATTAGAAGCATCTGTAAAAACAATGAATCCACCACTGCCAGAAGGTAACGTGAGGATTGGAGCTGTGGTTAATCTTCTCTTCAACTCTTGGAAACTCGTTTCACATTGTTCTGTCCACACAAACGGAACATTCTTCCGGGTCAATGTAGTCAATGGTACTGCAATTGACGAGAAGCCTTGGACAAATCTTCGATAGTAGCCTGCTAACCCCAAGAAACTCCTGATTTCAGTCACACTGCTCGGTCTCTTCCAATCAATAACTGCTTCTATCTTCGCTGGATCCACTGCTAAACCTTCTTTTGAGATGATGTGGCCTAGAAAGGCGACTTGCTCTAACCAGAATTCACATTTACTGAGTTTTGCATACAACTGGTTATCTCTCAAAAGTTACAGTGATGTCCTTGTAGGAAATAGGTGGGCCTCGTGGATGCGATTTCAAAACTTTTGACCCACTTGAATCAGGGATCAAATGCCCATAAGGCCATTAACCATATCCAGGATGCAATCCCTCATACTCATATACCATGTACAGCAATAATACAAGCAACACCATGCAAATATAATCTACACAAGATAGAGAAGCAGATTATACATTTGCTGTCCGGTTGTGCTTTGATGGAGAAGAAAATAACTTTGGATCTCCAAGCCCTCTTAGAATTCCACGCTATGACCCGTACCAGATCTCTTCTCTATAGGAGATGGGTGGGATCTCCTACAGAAAACAACTAAAAGCTCTAAATGAAACTAGAAGAGAACTAGAAGGAGAAGAGAAGTATGTGCAACTCTTGCACAGAGGGGGCTGGACGTTTTTCCAAGATTGTATCTATCCCAGCCCTTTGTTACTCCTTTTATAGCATTAAGCAACCTCCTTGTACTAATTGAAATAGAAGTCTTACTTCTACACAAAATTGTAACCTTACTATTACTACTATTAGAAGTCCCACTTTAAATAGAAATAGTAACTTCCTAATTCCTTCATCTTAGAGTTCTAGTAGGATTAGTATCTCTCCAATAACTTGGGCTAGCGTGGGGACCACTAGAGATTCCATAGAAAGCTGGCTCCAACTGGGACACGTGACCCCACATCTCATGTGTAATCCGGGCCCATAGTTAATTGCAAATAACACCACTATATAAATGCAATTGCACTCCAGTCCTAGGAATAAATTACAATGAAGACCCTAAACTTCCCGATTACCACAATTAAGCCCCTCTATCAATATCTATGGATTAACTGGACTAATACTGTCCCGCCAATTTAAATCCACATCTTATTATCCTTGAGCCCCAATTAATCACAGTGATCATCAGTACCATCCAATTAACTCTTAATCGAGATGGGTGCGCACTTACTAATGATAAATCCATTAATTGGCACAAGGGGATAATATAGATAGATTCCATCTTGACCATTGGATGTTCCCACAGTCCTACTACCACATACCCAAGACACCGAGGTGTTGACCTACAGTTGGCCTCACTCATTGGTGACTCAAAGCAAATGAATAGATAGAAACTTGAGTTCATCAATGTCTCAGGATTGAGAGCCTATTGTTAGGGAATTATGAGAGCAAATCTTAAACTTGAGACAGTATTCCATAAGGTGCATCTCATGGTCCTTCAATAAATCTAATGTACCAGCACAGTGATCCAGAATCTTACATTCTGATGATCGAGACAAATCACACTATCTTATAGTGATCAAAGCGCTGCAACCTTATCAGATGAGATGCCCAGTCTCATCACCGGTTGTGAAGAAGTTTAAGTATAAGATTTGTGACAAATGTCTCCTGTGTGTGGATCTCATCCATACACATATATCACATCTAATATACTAATGGGACCCGGTTCATCTCATGAACCATTTATGTCATATGTATTGGTCACATGCATTAAGTAGTAAAACACCATTCATCTCAAGAAAGAAAAGCATGATATTATTGATAAATAAAGAAATTAATCAATTTATTACATCATCTGACGGATTAAGTCCATATAATCTAACAGTCCTCAAGTGTTCTTCATGATCCTCTCTACTCTTGGAATACACGAGGACGTCATCAATAAACACTACTGCCGAGTGATCCAAGTACTGTGCAAACACTTTGTTCATAAGAGCCATGAAGACTACGGGTGCATTGGTCAATCCAAAGGGCATTACTAGAAACTCATAATGCCCATACCTCGTTCGAAAGGCCGTTTTCTGCACATCTGAATCTCTAACCCTCAACTGATGGTATCCAGATCTCAAATCTATCTTGGAAAAATATGCTGCTCCTTGCAATTGGTCGAACAATTCATCTATCCTTGGCAAGGGGTACTTGTTCTTGACAGTTACCTGATTCAATTTTCTGTAATCAATACACATTCTCAAGCTTCCATCCTTCTTCTTCACAAATAAAACTGGTGCTCCCCAAGGTCAAACACTTGGCCTAATGAAACCCTTGCTCAACAATTCTTGCAACTGAAGTTTCAATTCACCCAATTCTGCTGGAGCCATCCTATAAGGTGCGATGGAGATCGGAGTTGTCCCTGGAAGAAGCTCTACAGTGAACTCAACTTCCCTAATTGGTGGCAATCCCGGGATTTCTTCTGGAAAAACATCCGGAAATTCGCACACAACGGGAATTCCCTCCACCCCTTGGGACTGTTTATCCTCCGTGATAAACGCTACAAAAGCTTCACATCCACTATGCATCAATCTGCTTGCCTTAAGCACTGAAATAAACCCTGCTCTAGTCAGTTTTATGTTCCCCTGAAACATCAATCCTGCTTGTTCTCGCAATCTGAATGTTATGATTTTGCTAAAACAATCCATGGTGGCATGGTATGCTTCTAACCAATCCATGCCTAAAATGATGTGAAAATCATGCATGTCGAGAACAATAAGGTTGGCTGGTAAATTAACATCTCCTAACAGAACTGGACAGTTAGGGTAATAGGTTCTACACTCAACCTGTTTACCTACTGGTGTTGTAACAATCAAGATGTAATCCAGTTGGCTATGTGGTGCATCAATCATCTTGACAAACATAGGAGATATAAAAGAGTGAGTTGATCCAGGATCAAATAAAATCTGTGCTTCTACTCCACAAACAAGAAGTTTACCTTCTACCACGTCTCCTGCAGTTTCAGCATCTGCACGATTGAGGTTAAATAAACGTCCTTGCTGCTGCGGTCTGTTCTGTGCCTGATTCTGCCTGCCTTGACCATTCCTATTCTGCTGAGGAGGACGAAGATTCTGATTCTGCTGTGGTCTTGCTTGCTACTGCTGCTGCTAAGGTGGCCTAACTTGATTCTGAATTGGTGCCTGGTTCTGAGGAGCAGCTTGCCTCTGCTGCTGGTTCCTGTTTGGCTGAGTCTGAAGTTGTGGGCAATCTCTGATTGCATGGTTCATTGCCCCACATGATGGACCCGATTTCTTCCCTCTCTCCCGCTGGCCTCCGCCCCGGGTCTTTCGGGGTACGGCGGAGGGGAGGAGAAGAAAAGACAAAGGGTTTCAACATCTTTTTTTTTGTACGGGTATGCCAATTTCACTTTTCTACTTGGAATTTAGAAACGGTGATCCGAAGATCCACCTTCACAAGTAGAAAGGGGAAATGAAACTTTTTCTAGTTTTCCATTGCACACATATTTTAAGAAAAGAGACAAAGGGGTTTTTTTTTAATGCCGTGAAAGGAGATTTCATTTGTTGCCGTGAAAGGCGATTTTGCCGTAAAAGGCGATTTACAAGTCTCATCCATTATGAAAGACAAGAATTGTGATTTTTGTCTCTAAAAGAAAAATAAAATACAATAGAAATCAAGAAAAGGAATCTGACTTCTCATTCGATTGTGGGGACACGTTCAGATCGACGGTCGCGAGTCATGTATGGGCTCCTCCATCGTCCATGCAGATGAGAACACGATGCTTGGATTCTTGGCTCGGCTTTCTAACCTCAGATTTTTAAAGAATAAAGACCAAGAGAAGGTCTTATATCCGATAAAAAGCTAAGTAAACGGGCTGAAAAGCCACGTTTTAGCCATGTTGGTAGAAGAAGGGAGGTCCTTGGGGGGGTGGCCCCCCAAGGGTGCTTCAATCACCTTTTGGTGGTCTTTGCAGCAGAGTTGCAGGGCTTCTAGATTTTTTTGTCTTCTTCGGGGGGAAAGCGAGAGCTAGATCCGGATAGCACTAGCCTTGGTTCCCTTTGGAATGCCCTCCTATTTATAGGCCTTTGGTAGCCATTTAGGAGGGTTTATGAGCATTGAATGCATTAATACTCATAATGGGAGGAGTTACAAGTTTTAAAGCATTTGTTTTGTAACTCCTTTTTCCTTGAATCTGATTGGCCGATGGAGAATAATGAGCTTTTAATTGCCTTTAATCCCCATCATGAGAGGAGTTTCATGGCTTTAATGCCATAAATCCTTTGACTTGTAACTCCCATTTGCTTGCTTTTGATTGGGCCGTCCAAAATAATGAGTTAATGACCGCATTAACTTGTCATAAAACGGGTCATTTAACTTCATTAATTGGTCGCCAAGTCGCTCGAAGAGTCGCGGGCCGCGCCGCGTCTTTTGGAATTCTTCTTGCGATGACCGCCGGTGGATCCACATGTTGTTTGATGTCGGATGGCAATGCAATTTTAGACATTGATCAATGTCAACGTGCCGGCAACATCTGTCCTGTCGATTTCACGATCGGGCGGGCAGAAAGTGTGCTTTCTTTGTCGGCCGGTTGGCGAATTCGAGGCATCTAATGATCATCCAATGACTTCGGCGTCGAATCCGTGATGTTTGACGAAGATCGACGGATTTCATGCACGAAAAATCAGATTTTGGAAAAATCACAGGGGCCAATCAACTCGAAACGCGAAAAGGACCTGAAAAAGGGTCTTCCGGCGACTTTTTGGGTCGCCGGAATTCCATGGTAGCCGGCGACCATGGGCCTTGGGCCCGTTTTTCGGTCGCCGTCCGGTCGCCGTTTCTTCGCCGTTTTTCGATCTTTTTTCATTCTTTTTTCTTCTGATTTTTTACTGACATTTCCCCTCATTTATTGGCCTGATTCTCTTGAAGAAAACCCGACGAGAAGCCACGCAAATCGGAGCACAAAGTTTCCTATTTTTCTGGAAAGCCGAAGACTTTGTTGTGCGGTTTTGCCTATTTTTTGTCAAGCATTGAAACTAGGCCAAACGATGTCGGAATGACCTGAAATTCGACGTGGAGCTTCTTGAGCATTAGATAGGACCAACCATAGGCTTTGGTTTGAGTTTTGAAGCCTTTTGGGGCCCCGCAAACGCTTGCCTTGATTTCGCCATGAGAGAAATGCCGAGCTTTGACTTGTGGTCAACCGATGTCCGATTGACTTGAAATTTGACAGGGAGCCTCCTGAGTAGTAAGTAAGACCAACCATGGGCTTTAGTTTGAGTTTTGAAGCCTTTTGGGGTCCCGCAAACGCTCGCCTTGATTTCACCTCGAGGAAAATGCCGAGCTTTGAAACTAGGCCGAACGATGTCCGTTTGACCTAAAATTTGACAGGGGACCTATTGGAGTCATTTTGAGATGATCCATTAGCTCCGATTTGGATGCCATGATTCCGGGATGCTCCGCCACCGGTAGACCTGTTTTTGCTTCCTGAGAGTTGATGAAGGGTCAAACGTCGTCCGTTTGACCTGAAATTTGGCAGGGGGCCTTTTGGAGGTATTTTGAGACCATCCGTAGGCTCTGATCGAAGTTTTAAAGTCTTCGACACTGTCGCTGCCGGGAGCTCCTGCCTGGTTGTCGGAGGAGTGAAGTTAGGCCAAATGATGTCGAAATGGCCCGAAACTTCATGTGTACCCTTCTTTTGACTGCTTTGAAGGATCTTGCAGTTTTTGTTTGATTCTGACAAGATCTGGTGCTTCAAGTGGTGCCTTCCTATTTATGGCAGGATGTGGCTCCATGTAGCATTTGGTGTTGAAGGGACATAGTGACATTTTTGGTGTCAACACCACACTTGAAACAAGCACCTGTGGCCTTGCGACATTCATGAGTTTGATGGTTCTTGCCACAGTGAGCACAACCTTGGCTCACTAGATTCTGTTCCTGCTTTGGTTTCTTGCTGTGGTGTTGTTGCCTCTGATTCTGCTGCTGAAAATGTTGTTTCCTGTCTTGTATGATCATATTGAAAGTTGGTGTGAATCAGATCTGAACTCCTTTGAAGAAAAGAGTTCTATGGCTGGAATTTCAAAACTTTTAACTATGACCATAATAAGAAAGCAAACCAGCCATGTAAATCACACAATAACACCATGCAATCATAATCAACTTGTGTGAAAACAAAGAAGATACAAAGAAGAACACATACCTGATGTTCTTAGGTCGAAAAACCTCTGAAATCTGAACTTTAAAATCAGATTCTTTAGACTGCAATATTCAGCAACCTTGCTGGAATTTCTCTGTAGCAGGTTCCCTTCTAGTCTTCTACTCTATTCCTCTTTCTACTAATCTGATTGGTTAGTGTTGGTGGGAACACAACCAGATTTCCTTCTAACTATTTTTCCTTGATCTGAAGTGTAGGACTCAGATCTGATATGGGTTTTCTGCAGGAAGAAAACAAGGACCAGCAAGAAAGTTTTTTCATACAATAGACGTCCAAGAGGAGGAGAATTTCTATGGGCTGTTTCTCTCCTTTTTCTTTCCTAGGCTCTCTCCTTTTTATCTTTCTTTCCTTTAGTTGTTGCACGCCCCAGGGGAGTACAGCCAGCCATATATATAAAGAGGAAATCTCTTTTAGAAGAAGTTTCCTTAAGGAACTAGGAAACCAAGAAAGACTTACTAAAAAGGAAACCCATATGGACGTCCAGCCCTTCCCCTCTTAGTTTAGTTTCCAAATTGAATTAGAAAGCTACTAAACTTTAGGAAAACTTGTACAAAAAAGAACTCCTTCCAAGTAATGGGGCCTACACAAACTTGGGACCCACAAACTAGGGACCACATTGGCTAGCCCACACTAACTATGGTCCATGCACCAAATAATTTATCTAGAGATGTAATTCATGTATGCCTTCATGGACCTATTTGAATTTACACTCAAAATTATTTCTCCACACATTTAAACAATTTAGGAAACCTTGCCAATCTAGGAAAGTAGCTAGAGAAGGGACCAAAAGACATATTTGCCCTTGGCTCCCAAAATGACCAAAATGTCCATGCTAACCCCATAGCAACACTAGGATCATTTTAACCTTAACTCATTCCACTAGAGAGTTATGGTTGCACTCCAGGGACAAATATTAAATTGCAAATAAAGCTCATCATAAACTGACGATTGTCTTTGACCTACCAAGTACAATGACCACAATGCCCCTTTATGTAACATCCATAATCAAGTAGGTTAACCGATGTACTATCTACCTTCTTGATTACATCTCAACCTTAGAATTTCATATCCTTGACCTACCCATCATTCGGATATCATTCTCTTGATCCAGGGAGCGACCCACAAGTTCAATATCCATATGGAACATCCATATACTAAGATCTTAGATTCTGATGATTAATCGGATAATTCTAAGGGGGCGATCATTCCATCATGTGATGGCATAGATTCCATATTGCATTTGCACGTCCCAACTAATCAAGCCCAAGCACCCAAAACACAGAGCTGTTGACCCATGAACAGGATCTCACCCATAGTGAATTAAAGCACAAGAACTTGACTTCGTCAGTTCATCCACAAATGCTCAAGATTAAGAGCACTGGTCACTCAGTAGCAAGAGGTGATTTGATCTCTCTCTGTGATAGTACTATATTAGAGATCACACCTACAAGTGGTCCTGTTCAATGCATGACACATGCACTAATGAGATAAATCCGGAAAAGCCTCCCGTGACTTAGGTAAGTCACCCTGAATACAGGAGAGTATCTCATTATAACTTATACCAAGATGAAGTGCCCAACTCCATCTCTCAGTTATGAACAAGTTTATTGTTTCAAGTGTCCATGACTCAGACCTAACTGTGTGTAGCCACTACACACCTAAGTCATTACTAGAAAACAATGGGCCTTACACAACCATACAAATACACAAGTATAAAGAGAAAGATGTCATTCCATTAAATAACCAATAAATATCCAGTTACAGAGATGAAAGTGCAGTCAGTGGGCTTTAGGGCATACACCAATCCCAACACATATTGTTTATGTCTTCAAACTTGTATGCCCGCTTGACAGCTTCATCCTAAGTAGCCGGTGGAACTACTCCAATAGTATCTCTCATGATGATGGGATTCAATCCCTCCAAGAATTTGTTGATCTTCTTCTGCTCTGTGTCAATTAACTCAGTGGCATATCTAGCTAGCCTCTCAAATTTGGTGACATATTCTAGCACTGTCATGTTACCGTGCTTGAGTTGCTGGAACTCAATAGCCTTCTGCCTCTTGATATGTGAAGGAATGTACTTGTCTTGGAATTGACTCTTGAAAGCTGCCTATGCTTCTTCATTGGCCATAGCCATATAAGGTTCCTTGACTGTCTGCCACCACTGATCTGCAAGCCCATAGAACAAAGAGGCTGTGAGGTTTACTTTCTGCCTCCCCGTACAAGTGAAGACATCAAAAATCTTCTCGGTGTTTGCCAACCAATCATCTGCTACTAATAGATTCTCATGGCCTGAAAACTCCTTAGGTGCCCTCTTCCTGAACCTCTCAAACAACAGATTAGGGTCATGCTCCCTATTGTTGATGACAATATTAGGGGCTACAGGTTGAGCCTCATGCCTATTTTGGAGAACCTCCAAAAGTTGCCTCTGAACTTGAGCCATTTCTTCATCCTTCTTGGCCATCTGCTCCTGGAATTTAGCTTGTGTTTCATTGGCTTGGCTCAGCTGTGCTAACATTGCTTGCATAAGTTCTTGGAATTGATTAGCTGTGGGTGTTACATTCTGATCAGTCTCATTCTGATTACTAGCCGAGGCATTATTGGGAAGAGTTCTTCTAGGAGGCATTGCTGTAAAACAAAGTGTTAGTACACAATAAATATGGTCAAATGGTTTCCTAGATGGCACACTAAGCAATTCTAACGAACTCACGAACCCTCGCCACGATCCTAAGATCTTTCTAGTTTCGTTTTAAGTGCCTGAAACAAGTCCCGCTCTGATACCAGTCCTGTCGCGACCCCGGACCGAGAGCCGGGCCCGTCGCGACTGTGATTGATGATTATACCTCCCACAGTTTCCCGCGGTGAGGGTTCCGAGGACACGAGAAACCAACTCACATGATTAAATAGGCGGAAGCGTGTAGCAAATCACATCTTAATAAATCATAACAGAATATGAACATAAATGTCATCGAGACTAAATTATCAGAATGGAGACATAACAAGGCATTCCCATAATAGTTCAAGTTACAAAGTTAACAAGGTGTGTTAAGTTGATTACAATCTCAAAATAAGAGGCCAACAAAGGCCAATACAACACCAAAAATATTAAAAGCCCAAAAGGTGATACATCGGAACTCATGACCCGTCCCGACGTCTAGATGACGTCGTCGGGTTGCCACTCGCGAGCTGAGGTAGGCTCAACAGCCTCCTCCCGACACACCTCCTCAAGGGGATAACCTCCTGCAACTGGGCACCAAAAATACAACATCAAACACAACGGTTTGGCAAGAAATCAACTTAGGCTAGAGCATGAATAAGAATGTTTAATCGAAAACATGTAAAACAATTTATTAAACCAATAATGAATACTTGACTGAAGAACATTTCAGAATTTATGACAAACTAGCATGCTTACATAATATATCATGAATCGTAAATCCACAAAGAGCCCATCCTTTCTCTATCATTTGTAATGAAAAGAGTAAGCACGCACGACAAGCACGAATATACATAATATAACACGACATGATTCCCACAAATACGGGATTCCGGCCGCGGAACCGGACACGCACGATGTGTAATAAATACACGACTAATCTGCAGACAGTCCACATGTTTAAGGACCCCCGGACAGTGGATCAGACTGAAAGGGCAGTCTAAGCTCTGTGGTGTTCACTTTGAATTCATGAATGCATAAAACACGCGATACAAAACACGTCTGAATAAAAGCGGAAATCACTTGTCGAAACAAGACACAGCACGGCTAGCAAAATGCATAATATATATGCTCAAAACTTAAGAAGTGATCCCCATTTTATACTTGAAACAAATCTTAGAACGAGCTTAAAACTTGACTCCAAAGCGAGTACACGATATGACTTGCGGTATTAAAACAACGTTCAAAACACGATAATTTCATCAAGTACATGCTTAGGCTATTCATTGACCCTTGTGTGATTGGAACTCTATTTTTAAAATACAAGGATTGGTGTCCCTGAAGTTGGTACATATCTTGGAGTTCCAATTACACAATGTCAAGTTAAAGTCCTTAATATAGCCTAGTTTCAAAATTTAAAAGAATATATAAATGGGTAAAAATCCTCCCAAAAAGGGAAATTTCAGTTGGCCCGGTCGACCTGGTCCTTGGCCGATCGACCGCGTACACAGTGAGCCCAGTAGACCCGGCCCAGGCCCGGTCAACCTGCAGTTGTAACTTTAAATGGGTGCACAGTGTTTTGGTCAGGTTCCAGGAAACCTGACCCTGTGTCGTCGGTCGACCGTGCCCCTTGGCCGGTCAACCGCGTGAACTGCGTAACAGTAGTTCCCGCAGTGCAGCAGGTCATCCAACAGGGGACCTAATCCAGTGTGCCCGGTCTACCGCGCCCCTTGGCCGGTCGACCGTGTGAACTGCGGAAACAGAACCCAGTTCTGATTTCTGCAGTTCAGTGGTTCATCCATTTCTCCCTTCCTTTTCTACATTCTTTCCAACCTGATTAGCAATTTGATTCATGAATAGAACAAGCTATCAAGACTCACTATGGTGCATTTATTTCAAACCTAAACAAGCCATTAATATTAAAACCCATTTCATAATCATTCAATCCCATTATTATCATAACAAATCCAAACTTAAAAAAGGTAAGGCCTAATTAAAAATGATGAGATCTGAAAGTTTGGAAAGCTATTTGGCATGCTTGCAATTTCTAAAGTAAAATCACAACATGAAAATCTAGTAAAACAAAGCATTAATACCAAATGACAAATCATATGGAAATTTCGAGAGAAATAGTGAAATCCATGAACACACATGCACAAACAACCTAAAGAGATTACTTGCCTTGCCCAAGTGCTAACAAAACTCTCCTTAAAGCACTCCTACCCAAGAGCCAAGCCAAGAACTACAAAAGCCCCATGAAACCCATTCAAAACTCACCCAAAAAATGCAACCAAGCAACCCATTTCGAAATGGGTGTTGAAAGTTAGAAAAACATGATCATTAGGAGTCAAAAGAACTCTATTGAAGAGATGGGTAGGAGCTCTTACCTAGAGATGCCCAAACAAGATGCAAGGAAGGAAATGGAGAGCTTGCCCAACTAGAAATTCAACAAGAATGGCATCAATGGAAAGCTTGGGATGAGAGGAAGAAGATGATGATCTTGGAAACTCTTTTGGAGATCTCTAGCTCATGCATTCAAGAGGAGAAGATGAAGAGAAAAAGAGGGTTTCTCAGCCCTAGGTCAAGAAAGTTGCTGAGATTTGAGAAATGGAGAAGGAGAGAAGGGAAAAGGCTTAAGTGCTTGCAAGCGGGACCCATAAGAGAGCATTCTTATATCAAGGAAAACATGACCTTGCGGGCCTCGGATGAAGTCGACGAAGAAGGATAAAACGATCCTTGAAATATCTAGTTTCCGACAAGTATATTTTTGACACGTTTTTGAGATCTCGAAAATTGTGTCCAGATTTAAGTGTGAAAAGGCTATTTTACCCTTTTGGCCAAAATTTGAGTTTCTGGGCTACAAACACAGACGGGCTAAACACGAAAGTTATACATAATCATAAAACCATTCAAATGAAATGAAATTCACGATTAACACAAAACCAAACACGATCTTCCCACGCTTGCACGTACACCCAAGCCTTCCTGAGTGTCCCTAGTTAACACTAAACGTTCTCGAAACTCCCCAAAGCTATGGTCAGGACTAAAACTAATCATACTCTAACCCACGGTAACTAAACCCGGTTAAGACTAAGCACACACTAAGAAAACACTATTGGGTTAATCCTGGGTTGGGGTTTGACATTTATAAAAAAACTTTTTAGAACAATTCTCTCAACTACATCATAAATTGTCGAAGCTAGGGTCTCATATCAATTGCACCATCTCCATGGTGAACTTCCTGTTAACTCTAACTTGCTCGTTACTCTCAATCCTCTGCACCACAATCTATCTTTGACGATGACATGCTTGTCCCTTCACTATTCTTCAACATTTGAAGCTCTGCACTCACTCTTGCAACTGTTCTGCCCTGCTTCTGCACAACTGCACTACCTCCAGTCAACCACGAGGGTGAAATGAGTCTATAGTCAAGGTCTCCGATTCGGTTGAAGATCTCAAACTATCCAAACTTTAACTCGGCAACCAGCTCTTCTGACACCATCAACGTTCGAAGAATCCTTCCATCAAACCCCCTGACACCCATCAAAAGTTCTAACATCACTTCTAATCTGCTGCCTGTCTTGTCTATCCATGTCGGTCAAAGTAAATGAAAGTTCTGACTCATTCCGATGTATTGTAATTCTATCTCTGTCGTAAAGCACAGCATAAAGTTTCCCTCAATGTCTTATTTGTTCAATCTTCTGTCTCTATCTCAGGTGAAAGTCCGGGATCCTAACCCTAGAGGGGGGGGGTGAATAGGGTGATCTACATTTAATGACTAATTATGGCCAATTTTAATTTCTTAACAAACAACTAGTCACATGTGATGATTAACATACAATATGCGGAAGCTTAAACAAAATAATCACCACAAAGCAAACACCACTACACAATGATTTATAGTGGTTCAGCCTCAATGCCTACATCCACTACCGGCTTGTGTCACAACACCCCACCGGATTTCCACTATATATGCTTTTGAAAAAGGCTAAGCAATAACCTCTACAATATGCTTTCCAAGGATAAGCAATAACCTAACAATGTTGTTTTTCTAGGCTTAACAACAACCTATACAAGATGCTTTTCTAGGCTAAGCAATAACCCTTACACAATGCTTTTCTTAGGCTAAGCAATAACCTTTACAAGATAAAGATTTCTTCTCAAAGAAGTGTCTACACAAACACTCAAAGAGATACAATTTAAGTTCAATTAATATGCCTCTTAATTAGGCGGATATGAAAGTGAAAATCTAACTCACACAAACACTATATGAATGCAAAGGTGTATGTTCATGATGTGTGTGTGTGATAACTTCAATCAAGTTAAAATGAAGGCTCAATAAATGTATGCTTAATGCATTTTAAAGTTTAAAGCACACAAAGATTTGATTGAAGTGAAATGCAATTCACATGTACAAAATACTAACTTGTTGATGATATGAAAATCAAAAGCTCACAAGTTGTATGAAATTAATTATGTCTAAACATGTGATGCATGTGCAATGTTGTTTTCAAAAGCAAAAGTTTAACTAAGGTTTAAATGAATGAAAACAACAATTTGATTCAACCAAGTAAATGAAACATGTTATAAAAGAAATCAAAGGATTTGACAAAACATGTTTTATAAAGTTTTAAAACAAACTTGGTTTGAAATCAAGGGTGAAGAATCCAATCCAACTTAAATCAAAGATTAAGAGAAGTGATGGATTCAACACATCATAGTTAACATGCCAAAATTAATTTACCAATAATTTAAACAAAGCATGAAACATATGATAATGAAAAGTAAAACTTACTTAGAGATTTAACTTCATTAAGCCAAGCTTTAGCTTTCCATTAGACCCCTTGATCTCTCTTAGTTCATCCCCTTTCTTTTGTCTCCAAACACCTCAAAGAAGACTAAAATGTTCAACCTTGATCCCCCTTTTTCAAAGGGAATGAACCTCATTTTATAGTCAAAAATTGACTTTTCACGTGTCCCCGGTCGACCTGGTACACTGGGCGGTCGACCTGGGCTCAACGGTCATAAATCTGACCGTTTGAAAAGAAGCCCAACGGCTCTTTTCCCGGTCGACCGCACAGTGTGCTCGGTCAACCGGGTCCCTTGGGCCGGTCGACCGGCCACACTGCGCGGTCGACCCGGGCCTGGGACCATTTTTCCCACAAATGCATATTTCAAAGTATTTTTCTTGTAGGGACTTTGGGCCATTGAATCAAGCTTGGAATCATGATTTTAATTCAATCTAAGTTCTTTTAAAATCATGAAACATACAAAGCCAAAAAAAGATTTGAACCTTTTCAAAACATAGGCTAGCTTGATTTTTAAAACTTCTTTTCCAAATTAAATGCATCCAAGATTAAAAACAAAACATGCATAAAACATATGATTTACAAGATTTAAAACAATGCATGAGTAAATCAAGATTTCAAGATTTTCTAAATCAATGCAAGTGTGAAAATTCAAATGATGCTAAAATGAAAATGCATCCATCAAATTGCAATACACAAAATTCCTAACAATCTCCCCCTTTGCAATTTGATGGCAAACCTTACTCAACACCGAATTTACACACTCAGTCTTCAGCTCCCCCTAAGCTGGACAAGTCTTGAAATCTCTTGGATGCTTCTTCTCTTAGCTTGGGCTTCTAGTTCTTTTTCTTCAACCTTCTTGATGCTTGGAGCTTGATCATCCTTCAAGCTTTCTTTTCAATAGCCAAGCATCTTCTTTAGCTCCCAAGCTTTCACTTCTTTCACTCTCCCCCTTTGACCATGCACTCTCTCCTTTTGGCAAGATATGCATTCTCTCCCCTTGTAGAAGATCATACAATATCTTCCCTTAGGATGTATGGACATACTCTCCCTCTTGAGACAACTTGATTGGTCTCTCCCCCTTTGACATTAAATTGCAAAGGTACCTACACACATGAAATAAAGAAAATACCTTTTAGTAGCACCTGTTAACAAATGAAAACGAAAATGAAATACATAACAGGCCATCAAGTAGGGTTAGAAGTCTCTAAGGGTTCATAGCCAATACAAAGGTCAATTTGATCAAAAACTAATACTTCCTATGAAGTTTTACACTCCCCCTCAATCCATTCTCTTCTTTTGTCAAACTTTTGATAAATATTTAACTATTTGGAGCAAGAAGAAGATAGTTTTACCAATTGAGGAAAAACTTCAAGGAAAGAATTAGACACATATAACTAGATAGCTCAATATGATCAAATTGCCAATATAAAGAGCAAGGCCATGGAGAAAAGCGATCATGGATACCAATTGGAATATATATATAAAACAAATATACCAATTGAGATTGAATGATATGACTATTAAAACAATCACTCTAAGATGGAGTTAAAAAGAATATAACTATTAGGAAAAAATTCAAATTAGAGCTATCCATGACGTTATGGGGTTTTCTAATCATAGCATCAATCAATGTAACTTATGAAAATCATATGCTATGAAAGTTTTGAAATCATTTCATTCAATCAATAAATATGACTATTAATGCACAAGAATGACTGAAATGAAATTCAAACATGAAGCCAACCTCAACTAATAACCAACCAATATTATGAACATATAAGCATGGTGGTCATGAGATATACCTATATGAACAAGAGAGGTGGCAACATAAAAATTATGATGCTAAAGGAATGTGACATGGAATGAAAACATATTACTATAAAATTCAATCCAATGTACATGGTCTATCACATTCTCAAGATATGACATCAATTGGAGATTACAACAATCGAAAATTATACCAATTGAAACCAATTGAATTTGAAAACATGATTAAGAGCAAGGATATGACAAACACAAAATTCCATCAAGCATCATAAATGGATATTTATCACTTTTAATGATATAACTAATGAGCATAGTGATGAACATGACAAATTGCATAAAAAGATATAACTTTGAAGAACATGCAATTTACAAAGTGTCAAAATCATATGAATTCAACATCTAAGAAATCCATCAAACAATAGATATAACTATGAAATACAAGTAATGGATTTCAAAGAGGTTCATATGATTAAACACACTATTATGAAGTTGAGACATGTATAAAGAATGATATCTTTAAGAGAATATACATGAAACAACATCATAACCATCCATTTCAAAAATAATGACTTAGAAAGTATAAATGATGGATTTGAGAGTTCTAGTATGGTATCTTCAAATATAACTAATATTACAACCATACATGGAACTCATTGACATTTGCATAGAGAGGATCAATCACAATCAAGATCTAACTCATACCATATCATCAACAAAGAATACAACCATGTGTGCACAAGAAGGTATGAAGTTAGAAGGATATCATAGATCACATATAGATGAAAATAGATCTTATATAAGGATTTACCTATTAAGAACACTGGTTTAAATCCAATTCATCTAAGATGATCCATTAATCTATCATGCAAAATCTCCACTCTTAGCAAATGTACTAAGCTTACAATGCAATGGAAAAGGATATGAGGTCTATACCAAATGAACTTAGCACATTAAATCACATATGTACTTATTAGGCTCAAATGATAATAAAACAAAAGATTTTATTATAAAGCACATAAACAATCATCAATTTGCATTAATGAAAATATATACCAAGTTAGGCACAAACATGCAAATCAATGAAACCATATCCAACCATGCAATGTAAGACATCAAAATCAATTTGCATAAAAAGAATGTAACTAAATGAGCAAAGATGCAAATTGTTTGTAAAAAAAAATTATTTCCTTTCAAATGATAAAATCATAATCAAGCACAAGGAAATAAATTCAAGGAAAATGCTTTTATAAATATAACCAATAAAGCTTAGAACATTTTCCAACATCAATTGATCATGAAAAATCTTAGCTATGAAAGCTTATGTAATCACAATCAATTGACCATCAATAGAAATGCAATGCAAGAGATATAACTAAATGAGAGCAAAAAGCAAATCTATCATGAGGAAAATATAATCAAATGATTTTGAAAACCATGATATGTAACTAGAGAAGTACATGGAAACAAAATCAATTGATTACAAATAAACATTGCATTTAAAGAGATGTAACTAATGAAAGAACATAAATGCAAAAGATCATGACCAACAATATGATTTAACTATAAAGGATAGGTTGGTCAATGGGGTTCAAGGCCTTAAGGTTTGACTAAGTATAGAACTTTAGGAATCCACCTAAGGTCTTGAGAGGGTTGATCTTTGAGGTCTAGGTTAGAAGTCCTACCAACTTTAGGAGATTTGACTTGATAAATTTTCAATTTAGACTTATCACCATTATGTTTAGATTTAACTAAATTTAGCTTAGGTCGGTGAATAGTCTTTTGAGGTTGGTGTTTCTTCTTCTTAGGGGATTGAATTCTTTTCTTCTTATTTTCTCCCTTTATTTGACTTTTGAATTTTAAATTTAACTTTGTTACGTTCTTCAAAAGTTCCTTCATGTGTTGATTTAAGGGAGATAGGTTGAGAAGCTTTTTGTTTATAGATTCTTTTATACTTGGTTTAACTTGTTTAACCTTTTTAGAATCTATCTTAGGAGACTCATTTTTAATTGATTTAACTTGTTTGATTTTCTTGGAGTCTTCTTTGATATTTAGTGTCTTACCCTTCATAGAGTTTGATTTTACTTTCTTGGCTTCAAAGATAGGTTTAGACACATGGCTTCTTCTTAATTTGCACTCAAACCTAAAATGCCCTTCAATGCCACAATAATTACATTTAGACATGGGCAAAGAAGTGTGAGTGCTAGAGAATGAGGACTCACCTTTCACAAAAGTGTTGGCGAATTTAGGGTCACATGAAATATTCTTATTATAACCAAGACCCGTCCTATCTCTTTGTGATTTACCCAATTTTAATAACTTTTCAAATTTTTCTTCACTTTGGGTAAATTTGCACTCATCCTTTTGTTTGTAGCTTTCAAGTTGAGTGACTTGGTTTTTAAGGGTTGAATTTTCATTTTTAACCATTATGAGTTCATTTTCAAATCCCTTATGTTTGTTTAGTTCTTCATGGGCAAGTTTTAACTCAAGTTTAAGTTTATTAACATTAGATCCAAGTTCCAAGATTTGCAAATTACTTTGATCATTAGACAAGTTTAATTTGGATTTTAAATAGGTAATGTTTTCATCTTGTCTTTTTAAAGTATCTCTTAGATTTAAGTTATCTCTATTGTGCTCATCATGATTTGACTTCATATTATTTAGTTCATCTTGAGCATTAGATAAATCTTTCTTAGAGATACTCAACTTGGATTCTAAATTGTTAAAGTCTTTGTCTTGCCTTTTTAATTGATCTCTTAGTTCTAAGTTTTCCTTATTTAGTTCATCACATCCTATCTTTAATTCATTTAGTTCATCTTGAACATTAGATAGGTTATGTAAAGAGATCATGAACTCAGATTCTACACAATTAATAATTTCTTCTTTCTCTCTAAGTTCATCTTTTGAAGAGACTAATTTCTCGTTTAGTCTTTTAGATTCTTCTTCTAATCTTTTATTTTTCTTATCAAGCTTTGGGGACAATGTATACAATTCATCATAAGCTTGGTGAATATCATTTTCATTTTCATCATTTTCTTCTTCTTTTAAGTCAATTTGAGATTCATTAATTTGAAGGTTTGAATCTCCAATAGATGGAAGAAATAGGGATCTAGAAGAATCTACACAAGAATCTATATAACCTAAAGTAGTGGAATCCATTCTAATGGTTTTCATGAGAACACAATACTAGGGTTTAGACTCTAGGTTTTTACACCTAATCAAGAGTTCTAAAAACACTTGATCCTTAAATAGAGCACAAGTCTCTGATACCAATTGAAAGTCTGGGATCCTAACCCTAGGGGGGGTGAATAGGGTGATCTACACTTAATGACTAATTATGGCCAATTTTAATTTCTTAACAAACAACTAGTCACATGTGATGATTAACATACAATATGCGGAAGCTTAAACAAAATAATCACCACAAAGCAAACACCACTACACAATGATTTATAGTGGTTCGGCCTCAATGCCTACATCCACTACCGGCTTGTGTCACAACACCCCACCGGATTTCCACTATATATGCTTTTGAAAAAGGCTAAGCAATAACCTCTACAATATGCTTTCCAAGGATAAGCAATAACCTAACAATGTTGTTTTTCTAGGCTTAACAACAACCTATACAAGATGCTTTTCTAGGCTAAGCAATAACCCTTACACAATGCTTTTCTTAGGCTAAGCAATAACCTTTACAAGATAAAAGATTTCTTCTCAAAGAAGTGTCTACACAAACACTCAAAGAGATACAATTTAAGCTCAATTAATATGCCTCTTAATTAGGAGGATATGAAAGTGAAATCTAACTCACACAAACACATAATGCAAAGGATGTTCATGATG
>QPKB01000179.1:0-60549 GCA_003546025.1 Camphora micrantha
TTAGGAAATCCGATGTTTTTGCTTCTAATTGTCAGGCAGGGAGTCCTATTTGCAAAACGTCAGTTCCTAACAGTTACCCTACCCTCGAGTGAGGTGCTCGTGCGGGTTTCTGTTTTTTTTTTTTCGGGGGTCGATTCCTGTTCCAGTCCCTCGGCGGGCCATTTTCGATCCTAAGTGTTGGGAAATCTGGTGTTTTCATTTCTAATTCTCAAACAAGGAGTCTTATTTGCAAACCTTCTTTTTCCACAGGTCACCCTACCCTCAAGCGAGGTGCTCGTGCCGGTTTCTAATTTTTCTGGGCGCCGTTTCACGTTCCAGAACCCCGGCGGGCCGTTTCCTAGCCTAAGGGTTAAGAAATCCAATGTCTTCACTCCAAATTCTCAAACAGGGGGTCCTATTTGCCAACAGTCAGTTTCCACAAGTCAACCTACCCTTGAGCGAGGTGCTCGTGCCGGTTTTCAATTTTTTCGGTGGCCGTTTCCCATTCCGGACCCTCGGCAGGCCGTTTTAGAGCCTAAGTGTTGGGAAATCCTATGTTTTTGTTTCTAATTCTCAAACAGGGAGTTCTATTTGTAAAACGTTAGTTAGCACAAGTCACCCTACCCTGGAGCGAGGTGCTCGTGCCGGTTTTTGATTTTTCAGGGGGCCGTTTTTCCGTTCCGGACCCCCGGCGGGCCGTTTTCGAGCCTAAGGGTTGAGAAATCTGATGTTCTCGCTTCCAATTCTCAAACCGGAAGTCCTATTTGTGAACTGTTAGTTCCGACAAGTCACACTACCCTCAAGTGAGGTGCTCGTGTCGGTTTCTGATTTTTCCGGGGGCCTTTTCCCATTCTGGACCCCAGCGGGCCGTTTTTGGGCCTAAGTGTTGAGAAATCTGATGTTTTCGCTTCTAATTCTCAAATCGAGAGTCCTATTTTTGAACCGTCATTCCTCAGAAGTCACCCTACCCTCGAGCGAGGTGCACGTGCCGATTTCTTTGGTGGCCATTTCCCGTTCCGGACCCACGGCGGGCCATTGTCGAGCCTAAGTGTTGGGAATTCCGTTGTTTTCACTTCTAATTCTCAAATCGGGAGTCCTTTTTGGGAACCGTCAATTCCCACAAGTCACTCTACCCTCGAGCGAGGTGCTTACGTCGGTTTCCAATTTTTCCAGGGGCCTTTTCCGATTTCAGACCTCCGGCAGGTTGTTTTTGAGCCTAAGTGTTTGGAAATCCGATGTTTTCGCTTCCAATTCTCAAATAGGGAGTCCTATTTGAGAACTGTCAGTTCCCACAAGTCACCCTACCCTCAAGCGAGGTGTTCGTGCCGGTTTCTGATTTTTCCGAGGGCCGTTTCCCTTTCCGGACCCTCGATGGGTCATTTTCGAGCTAAGTGTTGGGAAATCCGATGTTTTCGATTCTGATTCTCAAACCGAGAGTCCTATTTGCGAACCATCGTTTCCCACATGTCACCCTACCCTCGAAAGAGGTGCTCGTGCCGGTTCAAAAATTTTTCTGGGGGCCGTTTCCACATTTCAGACCCCCCAACGGGATGTTTTCAAGCCTAAGTGTTGCGAAATCCGTTGTTTTTGCTTCTAATTACCAAACCGGGAATACTATTTGCGAGCCGTCATTTCCCAGAAGTCGCTCTACCCTCGACCGAGTTACTCGCGCCGGACCCACGGCGGGCTGTTGTCTAGCCTAAGTGTTGGGAATTCCGATGTTTTCACTTCTAATTCTCAAATCGGGAGTCCTATTTGTGAACCGTCAGTTCCCACAAGTCACTCTACCCTCGAGTGAGGTGCTTATGTCGGTTTCCAATTTTTCCGAGGGCCTTTTCCTATTTCAGACCCCCGGCAGGTTGTTTTTGAGCCTAAGTGTTTGGAAATTCGATGTTTTCGCTTCTAATTCTCAAATGGGGAGTCCTATTTGAGAACTGTTAGTTCCCACCAATCAACCTACCTCGAGCGAGGTGCTCGTGCCCGTTTTCGATTTTTCCGGGGGCCATTTCCAGTTCCGGACCCCCGGCGGGCCGTTTTCGAGCTAAGTGTTGGGAAATCCGATGTTTTCGCTTCTGATTCTCAAACCGAGAGTCCTATTTGCGAACCATTGTTTCCCACAAGTCACCCTACCCTCGAGCGAGGTGCTCGTGCGGGTTCAAAATTTTTTCTAGGGGCCATTTCCCGTTCCGGACCCCCAGCGGGCCGTTTTCGAGCCTAACTGTTGCGAAATCCGTTGTTTTTGCTTCTAATTCTCAAACCGCGAATCCTATTTGCGAGCCGTCATTTCCCAGAAGTCACTCTACCCTCGAGCGAGTTGCTCGTGGCGGACTCACGGCGGGTCGTTGTCGAGCCTAAGTGTTGGGAATTCCGATGTTTTCACTTCTAATTCTCAAATCGGGAGTCCTATTCATGAACCGTCATTTTCCACAAGTCACTCTACCCTCGAGCGAGGTGCTTGTGTCGGTTTCTAATTTTTCCAGGGGCCTTTTCCGATTTCAGACCCCTGGCAAGTTGTTTTTGGGCCTAAGTGTTTGGAAATCAGATGTTTTCGCTTCTAATTCTCAAATAGGGAGTCCTATTTGTGAATTCGTCAGTTCCCACAAGTCACCCTACCCTCGAGCGAGGTGCTCATGCAAGTTTCTGATTTTTCCGGGGGTCGTTTCCTGTTCCGGACCCCCATTGGGCCGTTTTCGAGCCTAAGTGTTGGGAAATCCGATTTTTTCGCCTCTGATTCTCAAACCGAGAGTCCTATTTGCGAACCATCATTTCCCACAAGTCACCCTACCCTCGACTGAGGTGCTCGTGCCGGTTAAAAAAATTTTTTCTGGGGGCAGTTTCTCGTTCCAGACCCCCGGCGGGCCGTTTTCGAGCCTAAGTATTGGGAATGTCAGAATCACACGATCACTGAGAGGGGGGGGGGTGAATCAGTGATGTCTCAATACCTTTTAATTGAATATAAATGAGTTCTGCGCTTTACCGACCTCAGTGCTTGAACGAGCTCTGCGCTTGACCGAGCTCAACGCTTGACGCTTTAACCGGCTCAGCGCTTCACCAAACTGAGCTGGGTAACCGAGCTGAGTATGCTCAGTGTCATGGCCGAGCTCAGTGATATATCCGAGCTCTTCATGTCTTCCTTGTTACCGAGCTCATGTTTTCCTTGTTACTGAGCTCTTCATGTCTTCCTTGTTACCGAGCTCTTCATGTCTTCCTTGTTACCGAGCTCATGTCTTCCTTGTTACTGAGCTCATCATGTCTTCCTTGTTACCTTCGCCGAGCTGAGGCATTCGGTGCAGAGCTGAGGCATTCAGTGCCGAGCTGAGGCATTCGATCGAGCTGAGGAATCTGTTACCTACCTGAGGCAATCGGTACCGGGCTGAGTCATTCGTTCCAGACCCCAGGCAGGCCTTTTTCGAGCCTAAGTGTTGGGAAATCCGATGTTTTCGCTTCTAATTCTCAAACTGGGTGTCATATTTGCGAACCCTCAGTTCCCACAAGTCACTCTACCCACGAGCAAGGTGCTCATACCGGTTTTCGATTTTTCCGACGGACGTTTCCCGTTATGGACCCCGGAGGGTTGTTTTCGAGCATAAGTGCTAGGAAATCTGATATTTTCGCTTCTAATTCTCAAACATGGAGTCCTATTTGCAAACCGTCAATTCCCACAAGTCACCCTACCCTTGAGCGAGTTGTTCGTGCCGATTTCTGATTTTTTTGGAGGCCGTTTCCCGTTCCGGACACCCGGCGGGCCGTTTTCGAGCCTAATTGTTATGAAATCCGATGTTTTCGTTTCTAATTCTCAAATAGGGAGTCCTATTTGCGAACCGTCAGTTCCCACAAGTCACCCTAACCTCGAGCGAGGGGCTCGGGTCGGTTTTCGATTTTTCCGGTGGCTGTTTCCCATTCCAGACCCCCGACAGACCGTTTTTGAGCCTAAGTGTTGGGAAATCCGATGTTTTCGCTTTTAGCTGTCAAGCTGGGAGTCCTCATTGCAAACAATCAGTTCCCACAAGTCACCCTACCCTTGAGCAAGGTGCTCGTGCTAGTTTTCAACTTTTTCCGGGCCGTTTCCTGTTACCGACCCCGGAGGGCTGTTTTCGAGCTTAAGTGTTGGGAAATCTGATATTCTCGCTTCTAATTCTCAAACAGGGAGTCCTATTTATGAACCGTCCGTTCCCACAAGTCACCCTAGCCTCGAGCGAGGTGCTCGTGTCGGTTTCCGATTTTTCCGGTGGCCGTTTCCCATTCCAGACCCCCGGCAGCATGTTTTCGAGCCTAAATGTTGGGAAATCCGATCTTTTCGGTTCTGGTTCTCAAATCGGGAGTCCTATTTACGAACCGTTAGTTCACACAAGTCACTCAACCCTCGAGCGAGGTGCTCGTGTCGGTTTCCAATTTTTCCGGGGGCCTTTTCCGATTTCACACCCCCGGCAGGTTGTTTTTGAGCCTACGTGTTTGGAAATCTGATGTTTTGGCTTCAAATTCTCAAATAGGGAGTCCTATTTGAGAACCTTCGGTTCCCACAAGTCACCCTACCCTCGAGCAAGGTGCTCGTGTCAGTTTCCTATTTTTCCGGTGGCCGTTCCCTTTCCAGACCCCCGGCGGCCCGTTTTCAAGCCTAAATGTTGGGAAATCCGATATTTTCGGTTCTAGTTCTCAAACCGGGACTCCTATTTGCGAAAAGTCAGTTCCCACAAGTCACTCTTCCCTCGAGCGAGGTGCTCGTGCCTGTTTTTGTTTTTATCGGAGCCCGTTTCCCATTCCGGACACCCGGCAGGCCGTTTTCGACCCAAATTTCTATGAAATGCGATGTTTTCGCTTCTAATTCTCAAATAGGGAGTCTTATTTGCGAACCGTCAGTTCCCACAAGTCACCCTAACCTCAAGCGAGGTGCTCGTGTCGGTTTCCAATTTTTCGGGGGCCGTTTCTCGTTCTGAACCCCCCCGTAAGCCGTTTTTTAGCCTAAATGTTGGGAAATCAGATGTTTTCAGTTCTAATCGTCAAGCAGGGAGCCCTCACTGCAAATAGTTAGTTCCCACAAGTCACCCTACCCTCGAGCGAGGTGCTCATGCCGGTTTCTAATAATTTTGGGGGCCGATTCCCGTCTCGGACCGCCGATGGGCCATTTTCGAGCCTAAGTTTTGGGAAATCCGGTGTTTTCGCTTCTAATTTTCAAACAAGGAGTCTTATTTGCAAACCGTCTTTTCCCACACGTCACCCTACCCTTGAGCGTGGTGCTCGTGCCGGTTTCTTATTTTTCTGGGCGCCGTTTCACGTTTCGGACCCCTGGCGGGCCGTTTTCAAGCCTAAGGGTTAAGAAATCCGATTTTTTCGCTCCTAATTCTCAAACCGGGAGACCTATTTACGAACCGTCAGTTCACACAAATCACTCTACCCGCGAGCGAGGTGCTCATGTCGGTTTCTAATTTTCCGGGGGTCTTTTCCAGTTCTGCACACCCGGCAGTGCGTTTTTTAGCCTAACTGTTGGGAAATCTGATGTTTTTGCTTCTAATTCTCAAACAGGGAGTCCTATTTGCCAACAGTCAGTTCCCACAAGTCACCCTACCCACGAGCGAGGTGCTCGTGCCTGTTTTCAATTTTTTCGGTGGCCGTTTCCCATTCCGGACCCCCGGCTGACTGTTTTAGAGCCTAAGTGTTGGGAAATCCTATGTTTTTGTTTCTAATTCTCAAACAGGGAGTCCTATTTACAAACCGTCAGTTACCACAAGTCACCCTACCCTCGACCGAGGTACTCGTGGTTTCCGATTTTTTAGGGGGTCGTTTTCCGTTCTGAACTCCCGACGGGCCGTTTTCGAGCCTAAAGATTGAGAAATCCGATGTTTTCGCTTCCAATTCTGAAACTGGAAGTCCTATTTGTGAAACCGTTAGTTCCGACAAGTCACACTACCCTCGAGCGAGGTGCTCGTGTCGGTTTCTGATTTTTCCGGGGGCCTTTTCCCGTACTGGACCCCCAGCGGGACGTTTTTGGGCATAAGTGTTGGGAAATCAGACGTTTTCGCTTCTAATTCTCAAACCGGGAGTCCTATTTTAGAACCGCCATTTCTCAGGAGTCACCCTACCCAGAAGCGAGGTGCACGTGCCGGTTTTCGATTTCTTCGGTGGCCGTTACCCGTTCCGGACCCACGGCGGGCCGTTGTCGAGCCTAAGTGTTGGGAATTCCGATGTTTTCACTTCTAATTCTCAAACAGGGGGTCTTATTTGTGAACCGTCACTTCCCACAAGTCACTCTACCCTCAAGCGAGGTGCTTGTGTCAGTTTCCTATTTTTCCAGGGGCCTTTTCCGATTTCAGACCCCCGGCAGGTTGTTTTTGACCCCAAGTATTTGGAAATCCGATGTTTTCGCTTCTAATTCTGAAATAGGGAGTCCTATTTGAGAATCGTCAGTTCCCACAAGTCATCTTGCCCTCAAACAAGGTGCTTGTGCCGGTTTCTGATTTTTCCGGGGGCCGTTTCCCGTTCCGGACCCCCGGCGGGCCGTTTTCGAGCTAAGTGTTGGGAAATCTCATATTGTCGCTTCTAATTCTCAAACAGGGAGTCCAATTTGCGAACCGTCAGTTCCCACAAGTCACCCTATCCTCGAGCGAGGTGCCCATACCGGTTTCTGATTTTTTCGGATGCCGTTTCCCATTCCAGACACCCGGCGGGCCGTTTTCGAGCGTAATTGTTATGGAATCCGATGTTTTCGATTCTAATTCTCAAACAGGGAGTGCTATTTGCGAACCATCAGTTCCCACAAGTCACCCTAGCCTCGAGCGAGGTGATCGAGTCAGTTTTCGATTTTTCCGGTGGCTGTTTCCCGTTCCGGACCCCCGACAGGCCTTTTTTGAGCCTAAGTGTTGGGAAATCTGATGTTTTTGCTTCTAACTGTCAAGCTGGGAGTCCTCATTGCAAACAGTCAGTTCCCACAAGTCACCCTAGCCTCGAGCAAGGTGCTCGTGCTAGTTTTCAATTTTTCTAGGGGCCGTCTCCTGTTACGGACCCCGGAGGGCTGTTTTCAAGCTCAGGTTTTAGGAAATCTGATATTTTCGCTTCTAATTCTCAAACAGGGAGTCTTATTTGCGAACCGTCAGTTCCCACAAGTCACCCTAACCTCAAGCGAGGTGCTCGTTTCGGTTTCCAATTTTTCCGGGGGCCGTTTCTCGTTCTGAACCCCCGGCAAGCCGTTTTTTAGCCTAAATGTTGGGAAATCAGATGTTTTCAGTTCTAATCGTCAAGCAGGGAGCCCTCACTGCAAATAGTTAGTTCCCACAAGTCACCCTACCCTCGAGCGAGGTGCTCATGCCGGTTTCTAATAATTTTGGGGGCCGATTCCCGTCTCGGACCGCCGATGGGCCATTTTCGAGCCTAAGTTTTGGGAAATCCGGTGTTTTCGCTTCTAATTTTCAAACAAGGAGTCTTATTTGCAAACCGTCTTTTCCCACACGTCACCCTACCCTTGAGCGTGGTGCTCGTGCCGGTTTCTTATTTTTCTGGGCGCCGTTTCACGTTTCGGACCCCTGGCGGGCCGTTTTCAAGCCTAAGGGTTAAGAAATCCGATTTTTTCGCTCCTAATTCTCAAACCGGGAGACCTATTTACGAACCGTCAGTTCACACAAATCACTCTACCCGCGAGCGAGGTGCTCATGTCGGTTTCTAATTTTTCCGGGGTCTTTTCCAGTTCCGCACACCCGGCAGTGCGTTTTTTAGCCTAACCGTTGGGAAATCTGATGTTTTTGCTTCTAATTCTCAAACAGGGAGTCCTATTTGCCAACAGTCAGTTCCCACAAGTCACCCTACCCACGAGCGAGGTGCTCGTGCCTGTTTTCAATTTTTTCGGTGGCCGTTTCCCATTCCGGACCCCCGGCTGACTGTTTTAGAGCCTAAGTGTTGGGAAATCCTATGTTTTTGTTTCTAATTCTCAAACAGGGAGTCCTATTTACAAACCGTCAGTTACCACAAGTCACCCTACCCTCGACCGAGGTACTCATGGTTTCCGATTTTTTAGGGGGTCGTTTTCCGTTCTGAACTCCCGGCGGGCCGTTTTCGAGCCTAAAGATTGAGAAATCCGATGTTTTCGCTTCCAATTCTGAAACTGGAAGTCCTATTTGTGAACCGTTAGTTCCGACAAGTCACACTACCCTCGAGCGAGGTGCTCGTGTCGGTTTCTGATTTTTCCGGGGGCCTTTTCCCGTACTGGACCCCCAGCGGGACGTTTTTGGGCATAAGTGTTGGGAAATCAGACGTTTTCGCTTCTAATTCTCAAACCGGGAGTCCTATTTTAGAACCGCCATTTCTCAGGAGTCACCCTACCCAGAAGCGAGGTGCACGTGCCGGTTTTCGATTTCTTCGGTGGCCGTTACCCGTTCCGGACCCACGGCGGGCCGTTGTCGAGCCTAAGTGTTGGGAATTCCGATGTTTTCACTTCTAATTCTCAAACAGGGGGTCTTATTTGTGAACCGTCACTTCCCACAAGTCACTCTACCCTCAAGCGAGGTGCTTGTGTCAGTTTCCTATTTTTCCAGGGGCCTTTTCCGATTTCAGACCCCCGGCAGGTTGTTTTTGACCCCAAGTATTTGGAAATCCGATGTTTTCGCTTCTAATTCTGAAATAGGGAGTCCTATTTGAGAATCGTCAGTTCCCACAAGTCATCTTGCCCTCAAACAAGGTGCTTGTGCCGGTTTCTGATTTTTCCGGGGGCCGTTTCCCGTTCTGGACCCCCGGCGGGCCGTTTTCGAGCTAAGTGTTGGGAAATCTCATATTGTCGCTTCTAATTCTCAAACAGGGAGTCCAATTTGCGAACCGTCAGTTCCCACAAGTCACCCTATCCTCGAGCGAGGTGCCCATACCGGTTTCTGATTTTTTCGGAGGCCGTTTCCCATTCCAGACACCCGGCGGGCCGTTTTCGAGCCTAATTGTTATGGAATCCGATGTTTTCGATTCTAATTCTCAAACAGGGAGTGCTATTTGCGAACCATCAGTTCCCACAAGTCACCCTAGCCTCGAGCGAGGTGATCGAGTCAGTTTTTGATTTTTCCGGTGGCTGTTTCCCGTTCCGGACCCCCGACAGGCCTTTTTTGAGCCTAAGTGTTGGGAAATCTGATGTTTTCGCTTCTAACTGTCAAGCTGGGAGTCCTCATTGCAAACAGTCAGTTCCCACAAGTCACCCTACCCTCGAGCAAGGTGCTCGTGCTAGTTTTCAATTTTTCTAGGGGCCGTCTCCTGTTACGGACCCCGGAGGGCTGTTTTCAAGCTCAGGTTTTGGGAAATCTGATATTTTCGCTTCTAATTCTCAAACAGGGAGTCTTATTTGCGAACCGTCAGTTCCCACAATTCACCCTTCCCTCGAGCGAGGTGCTCGTGTCGGTTTCCGATTTTGTCATTGGTCGTTTCCCGTTCCAGACCCCCGGCGGCCCGTTTTCGAGCCTAGATGTTGGGAAATCCGATTTTTTTTGTTCTAGTTCTCAAACCGGGAGTCCTATTTGCGAAACGTCAGTTCCCACAAGTCACTTGTCCCTCTAGCAAGGTGCTCGTGCCGGGTTTTTGCTTTATTGGAGGCCATTTTCTGTTCCGGACACTCAGCGGGCCGTTTTCGAGCCAAATCGTTATGAAATCTAATGTTTTCGCTTCTAATTCTCAAACAGGGAGTCCTATTTGCTAACCGTCAGTTCCCACAAGTCACCCTAACCTCGAGCGAGGAGCTCGTGTCGGTATCCAATTTTTCCGGGGGCCGTTTCTCATTCCAAACCCCCGGCCGGCAGTTTTTGAGCCTAAGTGTTGGGAAATCGGATGTTTCACTTCTAATCGTCAAGAAGGGAGTCCTCTTTGCAAACAGTTAGTTCCCACAAGTCACCCTACCCACGAGCGAGGTGCTTGTGCAGGTTTCTGATATAACCCCCGGCGGGTCGTTTTCGAGACTAAGTGTTGGGAAATCCGGTGTTTTCGATTCTAATTCTCAAACAAGGAGTCTTGTTTGCAAACCGCCATTTCCCACAAGTCACCCAACCTTCGAGCGTGGTGCTGGTGCCGGTTTCTAATTTTTCTGGGCACCGTTTCACGTTCCGGACCGCCGGCGGGCCGTTTTCGAGCCTAAGGTTTAAGAAATCCAATGTTTTCGCTCCTAATTCTCAAACCGGGAGTCCTATTTTCGAACCGTTAGTTCACACAAGTCACTCTACCCTCGAGCGAGGTGCTCATGTCGGTTTCCAATTTTTCTTGGGGTCTTTTCTAGTTCCGCACACCTGGCAGGCCGTATTTGAGCCTAACTGTTGGGAAATCCGATGTTTTTGCTTCTAATTCTCAAACAGGGAGTCCTATTTGCCAACAGTCAGTTCCCACAAGTCACCGTACCCACGAGCGAGGTGCTCGTGTCGGTTTTCAATTTTTTCGGCGGCCATTTCCCGTTCCGGACCCCCGGTTAGCCGTTTTAGAGCGTAAGTGTTGGGAAATCCTATGTTTTTGTTTCTAATTCTCAAATAGGGAGTCCTATTTGTAAACCGTCAGTTACTACAAGTCACCCTACCCTCAAGCGAGGTGCTCGTGCTGGTTTCTGATTTTTTAGGGGGCCGTTTTCCGTTCCGGATCCCCAGCGGGCCGTTGTCGAGCCTAAGGGTTGAGAAATCCGATGTTTTCGCTTCCAATTCTCAAACCGGAAGTCCTATTTGTGAACAGTTAGTTCCGACAAGTCACACTACCCTCGAACGAGGTGCTCGTGTCAGTTTCTAATTTTTCCGGGGGCCTTTTCCCGTTTTGGACCCCCGGCGAGCCGTTTTTTGGTATAAGTGTTGGGAAATCTGACGTTTTCGCTTCTAATTCTCAAACCGGGGGTCCTATTTTCGAACCGTCATTACTCAGAAGTCACCCTACCCTCGACCGAGGTGCACGTGCCGGTTTCCGATTTTTTTTTAGGCCATTTCCCGTTTCGGACCCACGGCGGGCCGTTGTCGACCCTAAGTGTTGGGAATTCAGATGTTTTCACTTCTAATTCTCAAACCGGGACTCCTATTTGTGAACCGTCAGTTCCCACAGGTCACTCTACCCTCGAGCGAGGTGCTTGTGTCGGTTTCCAATTTTTCCGGGGGCCTTTTCCAATTTCAGACCCCCGGCAGGTTGTTTTTGAGCCTAAGTGTTTGGAAATCCGATATTTTCGCTTCTAATTCTCAAATAGGGAGTCCCATTTGAGAACCGTCAATTCCCACAAGTCACCCTACCCTCGAGCGAGGTGCTCGTGCCGGTTTCCGATTTTTCCGGGGGAAATTTCCCGTTCCGGACCCCCGGCGGCCCGTTTTTGAGCTAAGTGTTGGCAAATCTGATATTTTCGCTTCTAATTCTCAAACGGGGAGTCCTATTTGCGAACCGTTAGTTCCCACAAGTCACCCTACCCTCGAGCGAGGTGCTCATGCCGGTTTCTAATTATTTCAGAGGCCGTTTCCCATTCCGGACACCCGACGGGCCGTTTTTGAGCCTAATTGTTATGAAATTCGATGTTTTCGCTTCTAATTCTCAAACAGGGAGTCCTATTTGAGAACCGTCAGTTCCCACAAGTCACCCTACCCTTGAGCGAGGTGCTCGTGCCGATTTCTAATTATTTCGGAGGCCGTTTCCCATTCCGGACACCCGACGGGCCGTTTTCGAGCCTAATTGTTATGAAATCCGATGTTTTCGCTTCTAATTCTCAAACAGGGAGTCCTATTTTTGAACCCTCAGTTCCCACAAGTCACCCTAACCTCGAGCGAGGTGTTCGGGTCAGTTTCGATATTTCCGGTGGCTGTTTTCCTTTCCGGACCCCCGACATGCCTTTTTTGAGCCTAATTGTTGGGAAATCCGATGTTTTTGCTTCTAATTGTCAAGCTAGGAGTCCTCATTGCAAACAGTCAGTAGCCACAAGTCACCCTACCCTCGAACAAGGTGCTCATGCTAGTTTTCAACTTTTCCGGGTGCCGTTTCCTGTTACGGACCCCGGAGGGCTGTTCTCGAGCTTAAGTATTTGGAAATCTGATAGTTTCACTTATAATTCTCAAACAGGGAGTCCAATTTGTGAACCGTTAGTTCCCACAAGTCACCCTACCCTCGAGCGAGGTGCTCGTGTCGGTTTTCGATTTTTCCGGTGGCCCTTTCCCAATCCAGACCGCCGGCGGCCCGTTTTCAAGCCTAAATGTTGGGAAATCTGATATTTTCGGTTCTAGTTCTCAAACCGGGAGTCCTACAAGTCACTCTTCCCTCGAGCAAGGTGCTCGTGTCGGTTTTTGATTTTATCGGAGGACGTTTCTTGTTCCGGACACCCTGTGGGCCGTTTTCGAGCCAAATCGTTATGAAATCGGATGTTTTCGCTTCTAATTCTCAAACGGGGAGTCCTATTTGCGAACCGTCAGTTCTCACAAGTCACCCTAACCTCGAGTGAGGTGCTCGTGTCGGTTTCCAATTTTTTTGGGGCCGTTTCTCGTTCCGAACCCCCAACAGGCCGTTTTTGAGCCTAAATGTTAAATCGGATGTTTACACTTCTAATCGTCAAGCAGGGAGTCCTCTTTGCAAACAGTTAGTTCCCACAAGTCACCCTACCCACGAGCGAGGTGCTCGTGCCGGTTTCTGATATTTTCGGGGACCGATTCCCGTTCCAGACCCCCAGCGGGCCATTTTCGAGCCTAAGTGTTGGGAAATCCGGTGTTTTTATTTCTAATTCTCAAACAAGGAGTCTTATTTGCAAACCGTCTTTTCCCACAGGTCACCCTACCCACGAGCGAGGTGCTCGTGCCGGTTTCTGATTTTTCTGGGCGCTGTTTCACGTTCCGAACCCCCGGCGGGCCGTTTTCGAGCCTAAGGGTTAAGAAATCCGATGTTTTCGCTCCTAATACAAAATCCGGGAGTCCTATTTGCGAACCGTTAGTACACACAAGTCACTCTACCCTCGAGCGAGGTGCTCACGTCGATTTCTAATTTTTCCGGGGGTCTTTTCTGGTTCCGCACACCTGGCATGCCGTTTTTGAGCCTAACTGTTGGGAAATCCGATGTTTTTGCTTCTAATTCTCAAACACGGAGTCCTATTTGCCAACAGTCAGTTCCAACAAGTCACCCTACCCATGAGCTAGGTGCTCGTGCTGGTTTTAAATATTTTCGGTGGCTGTTTCCCGTTCCGGACCCTCGGTTGGCCGTTTTAGAGCCTAAGTGTTGGGAAATCCTATGTTTTTGTTTCTAATTCTCAAACAAGGAGTCCTATTTGTAAACCGTCAGTTACCACAAGTAACTCTACCCTCGAACGAGGTGCTCATGCCGGTTTTCGATTTCTCATGGGGCCGTTTCCGTTCCGGACCCCCGGCGGGCCGTTTTCGAGCCTAAGGGTTGAGAAATCCGATGTTTTCACTTCCAATTCTCAAACCGGAAGTCCTATTTATGAACCGTTAGTTCCGACAAGTCACACTACCCTCGAGCAAGGTGCTCCTGTCGATTTCTGATTTTTCCGGGGGCCTTTTCCAGTTCTGGACCCCCGGCGGGCCGTTTTTGGGCATAAGTGTTGGGAATTCCGATGTTTTCGCTTCAAATTCTCAAACCGGGAGTCCTCTTTTCGAACCGTCATTTCTCAGAAGTCACCTTACCCTCGAGCGAGGCGCACGTGCCGGTTTCCGATTTTTTCGGTGGCTGTTTCCCATTCCGGACCCACGGAGGGCTGTTGTTGAGCCTAAGTGTTGGGAATTCCGATGTTTTCACTTCTAATTCTCAAACCGGGAGTCCTATTTGCGAACCGTCAGTTCCCACAAGTCACTCTACCCTCGAGTGAGGTGCTTATGTCGGTTTCCAATTTTTCTGAGGGCCTTTTCCTATTTCAGACCCCCGGCAGGTTGTTTTTGAGCCTAAGTGTTTGGAAATTCGATGTTTTCGCTTCTAATTATCAAATGGGGAGTCCTATTTGAGAACTGTCAGTTCCCACCAGTCAACCTACCTCGAGCGAGGTGCTCGTGCCCGTTTTCGATTTTTCCGGGGGCCATTTCCAGTTCTGGACCCCCGGCGGGCCGTTTTCGAGCTAAGTGTTGGGAAATCCGATGTTTTCGCTTCTGATTCTCAAACCGAGAGTCCTATTTGCGAACCATTGTTTCCCACAAGTCACCCTACCCTCGAGCGAGGTGCTCGTGCCGGTTCAAAAAATTATTCAGGGGCTGTTTCCCGTTCCGGACCCCCAGTGGGCCGTTTTCGGGCATAAGTGTTGTGAAATCCGATGTTTTGGTTCTAATTCTCAAACCGAGAATCCTATTTGCGAACCGTCATTTCCCAGAACTCACTCTTCCCTCGAGCGAGTTGCTCGTACCGGTTTTCGATTTTTCCGGGGGCAGTTTCCCATTCCAGGCCCCCGGCGGACCGTTTTCGAGCCTAAGTGTTAGGAAATCTGATGTTTTTGCTTTTAATTCTCAAACTGGGTGTCATATTTGCGAACCGTCAGGTCCCACAAGTCACTCTATCCACGAACGAGGTGCTCGTACCGGTTTTCAATTTTTCCGGTGGACGTTTCCCGTTTCGGACCCCGGAGGGCTGTTTTCGAGCCTAAGTGTTGGGAAATCTGATATTTTCGCTTCTAATTCTCAAACAGGGAGTCGTATTTGCGAACCGACAGTTCCCACAAGTCACCCTACCCTCAAGCGAGTTGTTCGTGCCAATTTCTGATTTTTTCGGAGGCCGTTTCCCGTTCCGGACACCCGGCGGGCCGTTTTCGAGCCTAATTGTTATGAAATCCGATGTTTTCGTTTCTAATTCTCAAACAGGGAGTCCTATTTGTGAACCGTCAGTTCCCACAAGTCACCCTAACCTCGAACAAGGGGATCGGGTCGGTTTTTTATTTTTCCGGTGGCTGTTTCCCGTTCCGGACCCCCGACAGACCGTTTTTGAGCCTAAGTGTTGGGGAATTTGATGTTTTCGCTTCTAACTGTCAAGCTGGGAGTCCTCATTGCAAACAGTCAGTTCCCACAAGTCACCCTACCCTCGAGCGAGGTGCTCGTGCTAGTTTTCAACTTTTCCGGGTGCCGTTTCCTTTTACGGACCCCGGAGGGCTGTTTTCGAGCTTAAGTGTTGGGAAATCTGATATTTTCGCTCATAATTCTCAAACAGGGAGTCCTATTTGTGAACCGTCAGTTCCCACAAGTCACCCTAACCTCGAGCGAGGGGATCGGGTTAGTTTTTGATTTTTCCGGTGGCTGTTTCCCGTTCCGGACCCCCGACAGACCGTTTTTGAGTCTAAGTGTTGGGGAATTTGATGTTTTCGCTTCTAACTGTCAAGCTGGGAGTCCTCATTGCAAACAGTCAATTCCCACAAGTCACCCTACCCTCGAGCGAGGTGCTCGTGCTAGTTTTCAACTTTTCCGGGTGCCGTTTCCTTTTACGGACCCCGGAGGGCTGTTTTCGAGCTTAAGTGTTGGGAAATCTGATATTTTCGCTTATTATTCTCAAACACGGAGTCCTATTTGAGAACCGTCAGTTCCCGCAAGTCACCCTACCCTCAAGCGAGGTGCTCGTGTTGGTTTCCAAGTTTTCCGGTGGCCGTTTCCCGTTCCAGACCCCTGGCGGCCCGTTTTCGAGCCTAAATGTTGGGAAATCCGATGTTTTCGGTTCTAGTTCTCAAACCGGGAAGTCCTATTTGCGAACGTCTGTTCCCACAAGTCACTCTTCCCTCGAGTGAGGTGCTCGTGACGGTTTTTGATTTTATCGGAGGCCGTTTCCCGTTCTGGACCCCCGGCGGGCCGTTTTCGAGCCAAATTGTTATGAAATCCAATGTTTTTGCTTCTAATTCTCAAACAGGGAGTCCTATTTGCGAACTGTCAGTTCCCACAAGTCACCCTAACCTCGAACGAGGTGCTCATGTCGGTTTCTAATTTTTCTGGGGGCCGTTTCTGTTAGGGATTTTGTATATTGCAATTTGATGGATGCATTTTCATTTTATTCATCATTTTGAATTTTAACAAATGCATTGATTTAGTAAAACTTGAAATCTTGATTTACACATGCATTGTTTTTTAGACTTATAGAACTATTGATTTATGAATGTTTTTTTTTTAAACTTGGATGCATTTAAATTTGAAAAGAAGTTTTTTGAATGAAGCTAGCCTATGTTTTAAATCTTTCAAATCATTTTAGGCTTTTATGTTTCATGATTTTAAAAGCACTTAGATTGAATTAAAATCATGTTTCCAAGCTTGATTTAATGGCCCAAAAATCCCCTCAAAGAAATACTTTGAAATATGCTATTTTGAGAATTTTGGTCCCTGAGCCCAGGTCGACCTGCAGTGTGCTCGGTCGACCGAGCCCATGGACCCGGTCGACCGCGCACACTGCGGGTCGATCGGGAAAAGAACCGTTGGGCTTCTTTTTTAAACAGTCAGATTTTTGACCGTTAAGCCCAGGTCGACCGGGGTACAGTGTAGGTCGACCGGGGACACGCCATAACGCAATTTTTGAGTATAAAATGAGGTTCATTCCTTTGAAAAGAGTGTTGAACATTTTAGTCTTCCTTGAGGTGTTCGGAGACAAAAGAAAGGGGATGAACTAAGAGAAACCAAGGGGTCATTAGTAAAGCTAAAGCTTGGATTAATGAAGTTAAATCTCTAAGTAAGTTTTACTTTTATTTATCATATGTTATATGCTTTGTTTAAATTATTGGTAAATGATTTTTAGCATGATAACTATGATGTGTTGAATCCATTCTTCATTTAATCTTTGATCTAAGTTGGATTGGATTCTTCACCTTGATTTCAAACCAAGTTTGTTTTAAAACTTTATAAAACATTTTTTGTCAAAACCTTTGATTTCTTTTGTAACATGTTTCATTTACTTGGTTGAATCATATTGTTGTTTTCATTCATTTGAACCTTAGTTAAACTTTTGTTTTTGAAAACAACATTGCACATGCTTCACATGTTTAGACATAATTAATTTCATACAACTTGTGAGCTTTTGATTTTCATATCATCAACAAGTTAGTATTTTATACATGTGATTTGCATTTCACTTCAATCAAATCTGTGTGCTTTAAACTTTAAAATGCATTAAGCATACATTAATTGAGCCTCCATTTTAAACTTGATTGAAGTTTTCACACACACACACTTTATGAGCATTCATCTTAGCATTTCATAGAGTGTTGTGTGAGTTGAATTTAACTTTCTTATCCGCCTATTTTAGAGGCAATTAAATTGAGCTTAAATTGTAATCTCTTAAAGTGTTTGTGTAGACACTTATTTGAGAAAAGCATAGTGTAAAGGTCATTGCTTAGCCTAGAAAAGCACATTGATAGGTTGTTGTTTAGCCTAAAAAAACAACATTATTAGGTTATTGCTTAGCCTTGGAAAGCATATTGTAAAGGTTATTGCTTAGCCTTTTGAAAAGCATAAATAGTGAAAATCCGGTGGGGTGTTAGATCACAAGCCGGTAGTTTATGTAGGCATTGAGGCCGAACCACTATAAATCATTGTGTTATGGTGAATGTTTTGTGATGATTGTTTTTGTTATCTTCCGCACTTTAGTTCTATATCATCAGTTGTGACTAATTGATTTTATAGAAGTTAGAATTTTCGAGCTTAAGTGTTGGGAAATCTAATATTTTCGTTTCTAATTCTCAAACAGGGAGTCCTATTTGTGAACCGTCAGTTACCACAACTCACGCTACCCTCGAGCGAGGTGCTCGTGCCGGTTTCCGATTTTTGAGGGGGCTGTTTTCCATTCCGGACCCACGGCGGGCCGTTTTCGAGCCTAAGGGTTCATGAGAAATCCGATGTTTTGGCTTCCAATTCTCAACCCGGAAGTCCTATTTGTGAACAGTTACTTCCGACAAGTGACACTACCCTTGAGCGAGGTGCTCGTGTCGGTTTCTGATTTTTCTAGGGGCCTTTTCCCGTTCTGGACTGCTGGCGGGCCGTTTTTTGGGCATAAGTGTTGGGAAATCCGAAGTTTTCGCTTCTAATTCTCAAACCGGGAGTCCTATTTTTGAACCAACATTTCTCAGAAGTCACCCTACGCTCGAGCGTGGTGCACGTGCCGGTTTCCGATTTTTTCGGTGGCCATTTCCCTTCCGGACCCACGGTGGGCCGTCGTCGAGCCTAAGTGTTGGGAATTCCGATGTTTTCACTTCTAATTCTCAAACTGGGAGTCCTATTTGCGAACCGTCAGTTCCCACATGTCACTCTACCCTCGACCGAGGTGCTCGTGCCGGTTTCCAATATTTTCGGGGGCCGTTTTCCTTTCCGGACCCCCGGCGGGCCGTTTTCGAGCTAAGTGTTGGGAAATCCGATGTTTTCGCTTCTGATTCTCAAACCGAGAGTCCTATTTGTGAACCATCACTTCCCACAAGTCACCCTACCCTCGAACGAGGAGCTCGTTCTGGTTCAAAATTTTTTCCAGGCGCCGTTTCCAATTCCGGACCCCCAGCGGGCCGTTTTCCAGCCTAAGTGTTGCGAAATCCGATGCTTTTGCTTCTAATTCTCAAACCGGGAATCCCATTTGCGAACCGTCATTTCCCAGAAGTCACTCTACCCTCGAGCGAGTTGCTCGTGCCGGTTTCGGATTTTTCCGGGGGCAGTTTCCCGTTCCGGACCCCCAGCGGGCCGTTTTCGGGCCTGAGTGTTTGGAAATCCGATGTTTTCGCTTCTAATTCTCAAACCAGGTGTCATATTTGCGAACCGTCAGTTCCCAAAAGTCACTCTACCCACGAACAAGGTGCTCATACCGTTTTTGATTTTTCCGTGGGACGTTTCCCGTTTCGGACTACGGAGGGCTGTTTTTTAGCTTAAGTGTTGGAAAATCTGATATTTTCGCTTCTAATTCTCAAACAGGGAGTCCTCTTTGCGAACCGTCAGTTCCCACAAGTCACCCTACCCTCGAGCGAGGTGCTCGTGCTGGCATCTATTTTTTTCGGAGGCCGTTTCCTGTTCCGAACTTTCGGAGGCCATTTTCGAGCCTAATTGTTATGAAATCTGATGTTTTCGCTTCTAATTCTCAAACAAGGAGTCCTATTTGCAAACCGTCAGTTCCCACAAGTCACCCTAACCTCGAGCGAGGTGCTTGGGTTGGTTTTCGACTTTTCTGGTGGCTATTTCCAGTTCCGGACACCCGACAGGCCGTTTTTTAGCCTAAGTCCTGGGAAATCCGATGTTTTCGCTTCTAACTGTCAAGCTGGGAGTCCTCATTGCAAACAATTAGTTCCCACAAGTCTGATATTTTCGCTTCTAATTCTCAAACAGGGAGTCCTATTTGTGAACCATCTGTTCCCACAAGTCACCCTACCCTCGAGCGGGGTGCTTGTGTCGATTTTCGATTTTTCTGGTGGCAGTTTCCCATTCCAGACCCTCGGCGGCCCGTTTTCAAGCCTAAATGTTGGGAAATCCGATGTTTTCGGTTCTAGTTCTCAAACCGGGAGTCCTATTTGTGAAATGTCAGTTCCCACAAGTCACTATTCCCTCGAGCGAGGTGCTCGTGCTGGTTTTTGATTTTATCGGAGGCTGTTTCCCGTTACGGACACCCGGCAGACCGTTTTCGAGTCAAATTGTTATGGAATCCGATGTTTTCGCTTCTAATTCTCAAACAGGGAGTCCTATTTGCGAATCGTCAATTCCCACAAGTCACCCTAACCTCGAGCGAGGTCCTCGTTTCGGTTTCTAATTTTTCTGGGGGCCGTTTCTCGTTCCGAACCCTCGGTAGGCCGTTTTTGAGCCTAAGTGTTGGGAAATCGGATGATTTCGCTTCTAATCATCAAGCAGGGAGTCGTCTTTGCAAACTGTTTGTTCCCACAAGTCACCTTACCCTCGAGCGAGGTGCTCGTGCCGGTTTCTGAAATTTTTAGGGGCCGATTCCCGTTCCGGACCCCCGGCGGGCCGTTTTCGAGCCTAAGTGTTGGGAAATCCAGTGTTTTCTCTTCTAATTCTCAAACAAGGAGTCCTATTTGCAAACCGTCAGTTCCCATAAGTCACCCTACCCTCGAGCGAGGTGCTCATGCCGGTTTCCAATTTTTCTAGGGGTCGTTTCCCATTCAGGACCACCGGCAGGCCGTTTTCGAGCCTAATGGTTAAGAAATCCGATGTTTTCGCTTCTAATTCTCAAACCGGGAGTCTTATTTATGAACCGTCAGTTCACACAAGTCACTCTTCCCTCGAGAGAGGTGCTCGTGTCGGTTTCCAATTACTCTGGGGGCCTTTTCCGGGTTCCACGCCCCCGGCAGGCCGTTTTTGATCCTAAGTGTTAGGAAATCCGATGTTTTCGATTCTAATTCTCAAACAGGGAGTCCTATTTAGTAACAGTTAGTTCCCACAAGTCACCCTAGCCATGAGCGAGGTGCTCGTGCTGGTTTTTGATTTTCTCAGGGGCCGTTTCCTGTTCCGGACCCCGACAGGCCGTTTTTGAGCCTAAAGTGTTGGGAAATCCTATGTTTTCGTTTCTAATTCTCAAACAGGGAGTCCTATTCGGAAACCATCAGTTACTGTTAGGATTTTTGTATGTTGCTAATTTGATGGAAATACTATCACTATCAGTCAACTGATCACACACCCATTCATCATAGTTTGGACCTTGAAATCTGGATCTTAGACTTGAAAATGCTTTTGATTTTCAAAGACGTCATCCTGCTTGTTTTAGAACTTAAAATGTATTTTCGAAAGCCTAGTTCTTCGTGCATGGTTTTGAAAAATCAAGTTTGTCATTGAGGTTCATGTTTTGCATACATATCTCAGTTTTAGAATCATTTCAGTATGCATAAAACATATTGGCCTGGAGTTCATGTTTTCATAAAACACTTTCTCAAAAATCAGATGGAACTCTTCTCTGGCCTGTGTACCAAGTCGACCGCGTCAAGCTCCAGGTCGACCGAGTACACTAAAACAGGTTCTCAAAAATTCTGAAGAAATTTCTCTGAGGCTTGTGTACCAGGTCGACCGCGCCAAGCTCCAGGTCGACCGCGTAAACTAAAACAGTTTCTCAAAAAACCTGCAGAAACTTTTCAGAGGTCAGTGTACCCGGTCGACCGCGCACAGGGGCAGGTCGACCGTGCAAAGAGCCGTTGGCCAATATGACCGTTGGACCCGGTCGACTACATGGTCATGGCGTCGACCGAGACAACTAGCAGTTGGACTGTTTTTTATATAAAAGTCCATTTTATTTCCTTCTTTCACAAGGCTGTTGGAGTAAAACCTTGGAACTATTTTGAAGCCTAAAGAAGAGGAATAAGCTAGGAAAGCTAGAGGCTATTGGAAATTAAAAAATTGTTTGAGTTTTAAAAGGTATATCTTTCAAGTTAACTTTGATTTTCATTCCATTTAAAATCATGCATGTTTAATTCTTTGTAATCTCATATTTGCATGATTTCTAGCTTTAGTTGAGATGTTTTGCAAACACAATATCACCTTGGAATATTAGATTGCTTTGTAAACAACCTTGTCTCAATCACATGTGTTTTTAATCTTTAAAACTTCATACAACTTGTGTAGCATGTCTTTCCAAGTTGTTTGAATTCTTCATGTGATTAGTTTATAACTTCAATCATCTCTTTCAGTGCTTAGATTTTCAAATGCATCAAGCATTCATTTGTGAGCTTCCTTTTAGAAAATGATTAAAGTAAACATTCATACACTTTGAGCACACACCTTTGCTAGTTGTTTGTGTATGTTTGTATCATGATTTAAACTTTCGTACCAGCCTATTTAAGAGGCAAATGTATTGAGCTTAAATTGTATCTCTTTGAGTGTTTGTGTAGACACTTCTTTGAGAAGAAATATTTCTATTGTAGAGGTTATTGCTTAGCCTTTGAAAAGCATCTTGTTGAGGTTATTGCTTAGCCTTTGAAAACCATCTTGTAAAGGTTATTGCTTAGCCTAGAAAAGCACATTGATAGGTTGTTGTTTAGCCTAGAAAAACATAGTTGTAAAGGTTATTGCTTAGCCTTTTGAAAAGTATAAATAGTGGAAATCCGGTGGGGTGTTGGATCACAAGCCGGTAGTGGATGTAGGCATTGAGGCCGAACCACTATAAATCTTTGTGTGATGAAGTATGCTTGTGGTGATTACTCTTGTTAGCTTCCGCATCTTGTTTGGTAAATCATCATATGTGACTAGTTGTTTTTAAAGAAATTAAAATTGACCATTATTAGTCATTAAGTGTAGATCACCCTATTCACCCCCCATCTAGGGTAAGGATCCAGGACTTTCAATTGGTATCAGAGCCTCGTGCTCTATTTTAGGATCAAGTGTTTTGGAACTCTTGATTAGGTATAAAAACCTAGAGTCAAAATCCTAGTATTGTGTTTTCATGAAAACCATTAGAATGGATTCCACTACTTTAGATTGTATAGATTTATGTGTAGATTCTTCTAGACCACTCCTTCTTCCATCTATTGGAGATTCAAACCTTCAAATTAATGAATCTCAATTTGACTTAAAAGAAGAAGAAAATGATGAAAATGAAGATGACCTTCAACAAGCTTATGATGAATTGTATACATTGTCCTTAAAGCTTGATATGAATAATAAAAGACTTATAGAAGAATCTAAAAGACTAAACAAGGAATTAGTCTCTTCAAAAGATGAACTTAGAGAGAAAGAAGAAATAATACATTGCTTAGACTCTAAGTTTATGATCTCTTTACATAATCTATCTAATATTAAAGATGAACTAAATGAAATTAAGATAAGTTGTGATAAGATTAATAAAGAAAACTTAAATCTAAGAGATCAATTAAAAAGGCAAGATGAAGACATTATCAATTTAGAATCCAAGTTGACAATTTCCAAGGAAAACTTGTCTAATGCTCAAAGTAATTTAAAAGCCTTAGAACTTGGACCTAATGTTGTTAATGAACTTAAAATGGAATTAAAAATTGCCTATGAAGAATTAAACAATCGTAAGGGATTTGAAAATGAACTCATAAAGGTTAAAAATGAAAATTCAACCCTTAAAAAGCAAGTTTCTCAACTTGAAAGCTACAAACAAAAGTATGAGTGCAAATTTACCCAAGTGAAGAGAAATTTGAAAAATTATTTAGATTGGGTAAATCTCAAAGAGATAGGACGGGTCTTGGTTACAATATGAATATTTCACATGACCCTAAATTCACCAACACTTTTGTGAAAGGTGATTCTTCATTCTCTAGTACTCATTCTCCTTTGCCCAAAACAAAATGTCATTATTGTGGTAATGAAGGGCATTTCAAATTTGAGTGCAAATTAAGAAAAAGTCATATGTCTCAACCCATCTTTGAACCTAAGAAAGCTAAAACCAAATCTATGAAGGGTAAGACATTAAAATCAAAGGAAGACTCTAGAAAGTTCAAACAAGTTAAATCATTTCATCAAGAGTCTCCTAAGATAGATTTTAAAAAGACTAAACAAAACATAAATAGTCAAAATAAATCTATCAACAAGAAACTTCTCACTTTACCTCCTCTATCTTTGGAAATGAATAATCTTTTGAAAAAGGTTGAAAAATTAAAATTAAAGTTCAAAAGACAAAAAGAGGGAGGAAAAGCTAAAAGAAGTGAGAAGAGTAAAAAGAAAATGAAACACCAACTTCCAAAGACAAATCATGATCAATCTAAATTTAAAGAGGTCAAACCTAAAAGATATGATGACAAGTCTAAAAGAATTAAATCTCCATCTCCTCTAGTTGGTAGGATTTCAAACATAGACCTAAAAGTTCAAGAACTTAGATGGATACCTAAAGTTAGACCTTTAGACAAATACTAAGATCTCTTAATTAGATAGGACCATCCTTTTCTCATAGTCAAATGTGTTGATGTCTTAAGTCTAGTTCTTTATGCTTCTCTTAGTATCTTCTTTTTGTTTCAGTTGTAGTTATTTTAGGTTTACTTGTTGATAATGCATTTTGAATTTAAAAGGTATTTTATGATAAAATGCATGTTTTTTGATCAATTTGATTTGAAAAAGTTTTATTAAAGTTATATCTTTTTAGTCAATTGATTTGTTTTTCAAATGTATCTAAACTTGATTGAATTCATAGTCAACCAATATTTATCAAATTAAATGTTTTTGAAAAATGATCTTTTCTTAGTCTTACAAGTCTTTTGTATTTCAAATGGAATTTTGTAGAATTGATTTTATAAAATCTCTTTTCTACTTCTCATTAAGCTTGTAGGATAGCTGGGTTCAGGGTAGAGTGTGGGTAGTTTGTCCCTGAGTAATTCAGATCTTTTTATTCCCTGAACCTGTTCAGCTTGACAGGTCTGCCCTGTTGTCCCGGTCGACCGCATGGCTTGGCCGGTCGACCGGACACGTGCACCCAGCAACTTAAAAAGTTGCACTGTTTCTGTTTCCGTTTCATTCAGAAATTGTTTCCTGCAGCTCGGTCGACCCCCTGAACGATTTCTTCTTCTTTCACTTCTGCTCCTGCTTCTCCTCTTGCTGAATCTCTTCGTCTGAACCACATCATCCTCCTCTTCCCGTCATCGGTGCTCCTGCTCCTCTGGTTCTCTCTCTCCTGTCAATCATTCTGCTCCTCTGTCTCTCTCTCTGTCGTCGTGTTTCTCTGCTGGTTCTCTCCTTGTCACTCGTTCTCTCTCTCTCTCTCTCAGCTGAAGGCACATTGTTTCAGGTTGTGTGCATTTCTTCTAGCTGATTCAAGAACTCTCAGTCTAGACTTCCAAGCTCTGAGCTGCAACTGTCAAGCTCTGTGCACTGTTTTTGAAGTTTCAGAACCCATCTTGTTTTCTTTTTTCTGAAGCTTCTGGATGATCACTAGTTGTAGTCGTGTCTTCTATCTCCTTTGTGGATTTTGTGTAGCCATCTGTGCATGATTTTGGGCATCTCTAGTTTGTGAATCTTATAGCTTCAAACTCTGCACTCCAACTGTTTGTCAGAGTGCCTGAACCAAATTTTTAAATCTTTTAGGCAACTGTCTTTGCTATCAGAGTTGTGTGAGCATCCTCAATCTTTGACTTTCAATGGCTCGCACCAAGCAAACCTTTAGGAAGCCAAACAAGAAATCCAAAACCGGTCAAGCTTCTTCTTCTCATAGATCTCCTTCTTCCTCTCCCAAAGCTCCTCCTCCTCCTCCCGTGATTCGTTTTAATCCCATTCCTTCGCCATCTTCTGTTGTCAAATCTTTTAGGAGCAAAGGGATTATAGTTGAGAAGATGTGCGTAGTTGATGATCTTGTGGACTATGACGTCCCTACTATCCTAGAAGCTATAGGTTGGGGTAGCATTCTGACTTGGAGTGGCAACACCCATGCATCCTCTGTCCATGGACCTTATGAGTCCATTTGTGCCTCCTCTGCAAACTCTTTTACTATCAGATTCTTGCATGGTGAAGAGGTGGTCACCGTAGACAAGATTTCCTCCATCATGGGCATTCCTAGGTCTGATGGACCAAGGTTTATTTCTGAAGTTCTGCCCTTGATGAAAGAGAATCAGTGACTAGTGCTCTTTGTGGAAAACCTGAGAATTGGTCTGCCAAAAATTGTCTCCAAGCCTCTTCCATAATTCCTTCCCTTCGTATTATTCATAGCATTTTCACTCATTCCATCTATCCGAGGAAAGGGAACAGGACGGAAGTGACCCCTTACATGGCAAATATCCTATTCAATGTTATCTCAGGTGTTCCTATGTGCCTTCCATCAGTCATCATGCATCATATCATCAGAGTTATCACAGGCTCTCAGCCTTGTGCAGCTCCCTTTGGGTTTCTGATTACCCAACTCGCTAGTTCCTTTGGTGTGATTCCACCAGCTTCAGAGAGACCTAAGACTGAAAGTCCGGGATCCTAACCCTAGATGGTGGTGGGGGGGGGGGGGGTGAATAGGGTAATCTACACTTAATGACTAATCAAGGCCAATTTTAACTTTATTAAAAACAACTAGTCACATATGATGATTTACCAAACAAGATGCGGAAGCTAACAAGAGAAATCACCACAAGCATACAATCTCACACAAAGATTTATAGTGGTTCGGCCTCAATGCCTACATCCACTACCGGCTTGTGTTCCAACACCCTACCGGATTTCCACTATTTATGCTTTTCAAAAGGCTAAGCAATAACCTTTACAATGATGTTTTTCTAGGTTAAACAACAACCTATCAATGTGCTTTTATAGGCTAAGCAATAACCTTTACAAGATGCTTTTCAAAGGCTAAGCAATAACCTCTACAAGATGCTTTTCAAAGGCTAAGCAATAACCTTAACAAGATAATGATTTCTTCTCAAAGAAGTGTCTATACAAACACTCAAAGAGATACAATTTAAGCTCAATACATTTGCCTCTCAAATAGGCTGATATGAAAGTTTAAATCAAGTTACAAACATACACAAACAATTAGCAAAGGTGTGTGCTCAAAGTGTATGAATGTTTACTTCAATCATTTTCTAAAAAGGAAGCTCACAAATGAATGCTTGATGCATTTGAAAATCTAAACACTGAAAATGATGATTGAAGTTATAAACCAATCACATGTAGAATTCAAACAACTTGGAAAGACATGCTACACAAGTTGTATGAAGTTTTAAAGTTTAAAAACACATGTGATTGAGATGAGGATGTTTGCAAAACAAACTAGTATTCCAAGGTTCTATTGTGTTTGCAAAACATCTCAACTAAAGCTAGAAATCATGCAAATATAAATTACAAAGATTTGAACATGCATGAATTTAAAATGGAATGAAAATCAAATTTAACTTAAAAGATATACCTCTTTAAATCTCAAACATTTGATTTCCATTTTGCCTCTAGCTATCCTAGCTTATTCCTCTTCTTTAGGCTTCAAAATTGTTCAAAGATTGCATCCCAACAGCCTTAAGAAAGAAAGGAAAAGAAAGGGTTTTTATACAAAAAGACAGCCCAACGGCTAGTTGGCCCGGTCGACCTCATGACCCTGCGGTCGACCGGGTCCAACGGCTATATTGGCCCAACGGCTATATACGCGGTTCGACCGGCCCAACTGCGCGGTCGACCGGGTACACAGGTTCTGAGACAAAATCCTGGATTTTTCAGAACCTGTTTTTTAGTGTGCGCGGTCGACCTGGTGGGAGGCGCGGTCGACCGGCTACACAGGCCAGAGCTGAGTTCAGTTGAAATTTTGAGAAATTGATTTATTGAAAAATGAACTCTTAGCCAATATGATTTATGCATACTAATAGGATTCTAAAAATGAAATATGTATGCAAAACAAGAACCTTGATTTCAAACTTGATTTTTCAAAATCATGCACGAAGAACTTAGGTTTTCGAAAATACAATTTAAGTTCTAAAAACATGCGGGATGAAGTCTTTGAAAATCAAAAGCATTTTCAAGTCTGAGATCAAGAATTCAAGGTCCAGACTAAGCTGAACGTGTGTGTGATCAAATGACTGACGATGATAGTGCTTTCCATCAAATTAGCAATACAAAAATCCTAACAATCTCCCCCTTTGCAATTTGATGGCAACTAAGTCGATCACAACACTTCTAGGACTTCAAGTCTTGAAGTCTCTGGAGAGCAGCTTAACCTTGGTTTCTCCCCCTTTGTTAGAGCTTTCTCCATGCTCTATGCTTTTGTTAAGTGCTCTGAACTTCTTCATTATACTTTTAAGATCCTTGGACAGATCTCCCCCTTAGTTAGATCTGATCCTCTTTAACTCCCCCTTTGTTGGATCTTCTCTCCACCTTTGATTGATACCAAGAGAGGATCTTCACTCCCCCTTTGTTTGATCTTCTCTCCCCCTTTGTCTGATATTCTCTCCCCCTTTGTCATCGAATTGCAAAGGAACCTGTATACATGAGAAAAGAAATACCTTTCAGTAGCACCTGTTATCAATAGAAATAGAAAATGAAATGCAGAACAGGTTATCATGTATATGGGTTGTTTATGCTGTGTTTGAATGAAGCTAAGACAAAAGATAATTATATAGATTCAAAGCAACATAGCCATTCACCATATCAGGAATATAACAAGAAGAGAAGAATAAATGAAACTGAAGATTCATTGATTTAAATTTGAAAATTAGTACAATTTCATTTACAAATTACTTGACCAATACAAAAATCAAAATCAAAATCAACATCATGGCCAGTAATCAAAAAGTCAGAGAGTTTGATAAACAAAAAATACATCAAGATCCCCAGAAAGAAAATCTATTACAACTCCCCACAAAAAGAGAAAACCCTCCTACGAGCTAAGGAGAATCTGCAGGCGAGGGAGGCATCACATCATCATGCTGCCTACAGCTACCGGAGATGTTCGAGAGGTATCTTAAGGTCTTCTTCATCATGCCGGATACCTCTTGGCGAAACTTCTGAAACTCAGCTCGCATGGAAGACACCACGTGCTCAACAGATGTCATACGGTCTTCCAAGCTGCGCTGTAGAGGAGGCTGATGGGGCTGAGGAGGAAGAGGGGGTTCTTGAAGAGGAGGCTGATGAGGCTCTGGTGGAGGCTGATGGGGCTCTGGAGGAGGCTGATGAGGCTTTGGAGGAGGCTGATGGGGCTCTGGATCTGCAACTGCTACGTTTGCAGCCTCTACCTCCGCATCTCCTTCTGCTATTGGGTTAACTCGCTGTGGAGGAGGTAGCTTCATCAAGAGAATATTGGTCTTGTTGAAGACAGTTGTGGTCTCCGATCTCTCAGAAGCAGGAGGTATCACTCCATAAGAACTAGCGAGTTGGGTCATCAGGAACCCAAATGGAGCTGCACAGGGCTGAGAGCCTGTGATAACTCTAACAATATGATGCATGATAACAGAAGGGAGACACATGGGGATACCTGAGATAACATTGTATAAAATGTTTGCCATATATGATGTTACCTCAGTCCTGTTTCCTTTCCTTGGGTAAATGGAGTGAGTGAAAATGCTGTGAATAATCCAAAGAGGAGGAATCATAGAGGAGGCCTGGAGAAAGTTTCTGGCTGACCAAACCTCAGGGTGTCCACAAAGAGCAGTAGTGACCATGTCTCTCTCATCAAGGGGTAAAATATCAGAAATGAACTTGGGTCGAGAGGACCTAGGGATGCCCATGATGGAGGAGATAGTGTCTATGGTGACCACTTCTTCACCATGCATGAATCTAATAGTGAAGGAGTTTGCAGAGGTGGCATAGATAGATTCATAGAGGCCATGGACAGAGGAGGCAAAAGTGTTGCCACTCCAGGTCAGGATACTCCCCCAGCCTATGGCTTCAAGGAGAGCAGGGACATTATAGTCCACTAGATCTTCAACGATGTATAATTTCTCTACGATGATCCCTTTACTCCTAAAGGATTTGACAACTGATGATGGAGAATGAATGGGGTTGAAACGAATCACAGAAGGAGGAGGAGGAGCCTCGGGAGAAGACGATGGAGATCTATGAGAGGAGGATGCTTGTCCAGTTTTGGACTTTTTGATAGGCCTCCTAAATGTCTGTTTAGTGCGAGCCATAAATGATCAAGGAGATACCAGTAGAGTGAATGCTCACACACAAGACTGACAGCCAAGACAAATGCTTTAAAAGATTTGGAAAAATTGGTTCAGGCAATTTGTCAAATAGTTTGAGTGCTAACTATGAGGCTAAGCGATTTACAAATTACAATTGCCCAATAGAGTGCACAACAGGCTACACAGGTTCCACAGAAGTGATGGAAGAGCCAGCTACAGCCAGAAGGAACAGAAAGAGAGCACAGAAGGGGTTGGGAACCTGCAAAAACAGTGCTCAGAGCTGGACTGCTGTAGCACTTTGGACGAGCTGAATGGATGAGTCTGCCAGGGGAATTACACAGCTTGGAGCAATGTGTAATAGCTGAGAGAGAAGGAGAAGGAGAGAATGAGAGAGACACAGCAGAACGACAGAGAGGGAGACAGTGACAGAAACCAGCTGGAAAACGACGACAGGGAGAGTGAGAGAGAGAACCAGCAGAGTGAGAGACAGCAGACAAGAGAACCAGATGAGGGAGAAGAAGAGGAGGAAACGACCAGAAGGGAAGAAGGAGTGATGGGGAGAAGGGAAAAACAGTCCAGGGCGGTCGACCTGCTGAAGGAGGGAAAGACAGGGAAAAACTGAAATGGAACAGAACAGAGACAGAACCAACAATTTAGTTGCTGGGCCCGTGTGGCCGGTCGACCGGCCAGACCACGTGGTCGACCGGGCCAACAGGGCTGGCCTGACAACAGAACAGAAACAGAGAGAATAATTTGTCCTGAAAAATTCAGGGACAACCTCCACTGAAACTACCCCTATCCCAGCTATCCTACAAGCTTAAAAAGAAGTAGAAAAGAGATTTTATAAAATCAATTCTACAAATTCCTTTTGAAATACAAAAAGCCTTGTAAGACTAAGAAAGAGTTTTCAAAAACATTTAATTTGATAAAAACTGGTTTAACTAAGAATTCAATCAAATATAAACACATTTGAAAAACAAATCAATTGATTTAAATAGATATAACTTTGATGAACCTTTTTCAAATCAAATTGATCAATCAACATGCATTTAAACATAATATACCTTTTAAAATCAAAATGCATTGACAACAAATAAACCTAAAATAACTATAGCTAAAAACCAAAAGAAGATACTAAGAGAAGCACCAAGCACTAGACTTAAGACCATTAGCACATATGACTATGAGATAAAAATGGTCCCATCTAATAAGGAGATCTTAGTATTTGTCTAAAGGTCTAACCTTAGGTATCCATCTAAGGTCTTGAACTTTTAGGTCTATTTTAGAAATCCTACCAACCAAAGGAGATGGAGATTTGACTTGATAAATTTTTAATTTAGACTTATCACCATTATGTTTAGATTTAACTAAATTTAGCTTAGGTTGGTGAATAGTCTTTTGAGGTTGGTGTTTCTTCTTCTTAGGGGATTGAGTTCTTTTCTTCTTATTTTCTCCCTTTAATTGACTTTTGAATTTTAGATTTAACTTTGCAACTTTATTCAAAAGTTCTTTCATATGATGACTTAAGGGAGATAGATTGAGAACCTTTTTGTTGATAGATTCTTTTATAATTGGTTTAACTTGTTTAACCTTTTTAGAATCTATCTTAGGAGACTCATTTTTAATTGATTTAACTTGTTTGATTTTCTTGGAGTCTTCTTTGATATTTAGTGTCTTACCCTTCATAGAGTTTGATTTTACTTTCGTGACTTCAAAGATGGGTTTAGACACATGGCTTCTTCTTAATTTGCACTCAAACCTAAAATGCCCTTCATTCCCACAATAGTGACATTTAGTTTTGGGCAAGGGAGAATGAGTGCTAGAGAATGAGGACTCACCTTTCACAAAAGTGTTGGTGAATTTTGGGTCATGTGAGATATTCCTATTATAACCAAGACCCGTCCTATCTCCTTGAGATTTACCCAATTTAAATAACTTTTCAAATTTTTCTTCACTTTGGGTAAATTTGCACTCATACTTTTGTTTATAGCTTTCAAGTTGAGTGACTTGCTTTTTAAGGGTTGAATTCTCATTTTCAACCATTATGAGTTCATTTTCAAATCCCTTATGTTTGTTTAGTTCTTCATTGGCAAGATTTAACTCAAGTTTGAGTTTATTAAGATTAGATCCAAGTTCCAAGGATTGCAAATTTATTTGATCATTAGACAAGTTTAATTTGGATTTTAAATAGGTAATGTTTTCATCTTGTCTTTTTAAAGTATCTCTTAGATTTAAGTTATAGTTATTATGCTCATCATAATTTGACTTCATATTATTTAGTTCATCTTGAGCATTAGATAAATCTTTCTTAGAGATATTCAACTTGGATTCTAAATTGTTAAAGTCTTTGTATTGCCTTTTTAATTGATCTCTTAGTTCTAAGTTTTCCTTATTTAGTTCATCACATCCTATCTTTAATTCATTTAGTTCATCTTGAACATTAGATAGGTTATGTAAAGAGATCATGAACTTAGATTCTACACAATTAATAATTTCTTCTTTCTCTCTAAGTTCATCTTTTGAAGAGACTAATTCCACATTTAGTCTTTTAGATTCTTCTTCTAATCTTTTATTTTTCTTGTCAAGCTTTAGAGACAATGTATACAATTCATCATAAGCTTGGTGTATATCATATTCATTTTCATCATTTTCTTCTTCTTTAATGTCAATTTGAGATTCATTAATTTGAAGGTTTGAATCTCCAATAGATGGAAGAAATGGGGATCTAGAAGAATCTACACAAGAATCTATATAACCTAAAGTAGTGGAATCCATTCTAATGGTTTTCATGAAAACACAATACTAGGGTTTTGACTCTAGGCTTTTACACCTAATCAAGAGTTCTAAAAACACTTGATCCTAAAAATAGAGCAGAAGGCTCTGATACCAATTGAAAGTCCGAGATCCTAACCCTAGAGTGGGGTGGGGGGGGGGGGGGGTGAATAGGGTAATCTACACTTAATGACTAATCAAGGCCAATTTTAACTTTATTAAAAACAACTAGTCACATATGATGATTTACCAAACAAGATGCGGAAGCTAACAAGAGAAATCACCACAAGCATACAATCTCACACAAAGATTTATAGTGGTTCGGCCTCAATGCCTACATCCACTACCGGCTTGTGTTCCAACACCCCACCGGATTTCCACTATTTATGCTTTTCAAAAGGCAAAGCAATAACCTTTACAATGATGTTTTTCTAGATTAAACAACAACCTATCAATGTGCTTTTCTAGGCTAAAAGTAAACCTTTACAAGATGCTTTTCAAAGGCTAAGCAATAACCTCTACAAGATGCTTTTCAGAGGCTAAGCAATAACCTTAACAAGATAATGATTTCTTCTCAAAGAAGTGTCTATACAAACACTCAAAGAGATACAATTTAAGCTCAATACATTTGCCTCTCAAATAGGCTGATATGAAAGTTTAAATCAAGTTACAAACATACACAAACAATTAGCAAAGGTGTGTGCTCAAAGTGTATGAATGTTTACTTCAATCATTTTCTAAAAAGGAAGCTCACAAATGAATGCTTGATGCATTTGAAAATCTAAACACTGAAAATGATGATTGAAGTTATAAACCAATCACATGTAGAATTCAAACAACTTGGAAAGACATGCTACACAAGTTGTATGAAGTTTTAAAGTTTAAAAACACATGTGATTGAGATGAGGATGTTTGCAAAACAAACTAGTATTCTAAGGTTCTATTGTGTTTGCAAAACATCTCAACTAAAGCTAGAAATCATGCAAATATGAAATTACAAAGATTTGAACATGCATGAATTTAAAATGGAATGAAAATCAAATTTAACTTAAAAGATATACCTCTTTAAATCTCAAACATTTGATTTCCATTTTGCCTCTAGCTATCCTAGCTTATTCCTCTTCTTTAGGCTTCAAAATTGTTCAAAGATTGCATCCCAACAGCCTTAAGAAAGAAAGGAAAAGAAAAGGTTTTTATACAAAAAGACAGCCCAGCGGCTAGTTGGCCCGGTCGACCTCATGACCCTGCGGTCGACCGGGTCCAACGGCTATATTGGCCCAACGACTATATACACGGTTGACCGGCCCAACTGCGCGGTCGACCGGGTACACAGGTTCTGAGACAAAATCCTGGATTTTTCAGAACCTGTTTTTTAGTGTGCGCGGTCGACCTGGTGGGAGGCGCGGTCGACCGGCTACACAGGCCAGAGCTGAGTTCAGTTGAAATTTTGAGAAATTGATTTATTGAAAAATGAACTCTTAGCCAATATGATTTATGCATACTAATAGGATTCTAAAAATGAAATATGTATGAAAAACAAGAACCTCGATTTCAAACTTGATTTTTCAAAATCATGCACGAAGAACTTAGGTGTTCGAAAATACAATTTAAGTTCTAAAAACATGCGGGATGAAGTCTTTGAAAATCAAAAGCATTTTCAAGTCTGAGATCAAGAATTCAAGGTCCAGACTAAGCTGAACGTGTGTGTGATCAAATGACTGACGATGATAGTGCTTTCCATCAAATTAGCAATACAAAAATCCTAACAAAGACTACCACTGTCTTTAACAAAACTAACATTCTCTTGATGAAGCTTCCTCCACCACAGCGAGTAAACCCAGTTGCAGAAGGTGATGTAGAGATAGAGGCTGCAGAGACAGAGATTACAGATCCAGGAGCAGATCAGCCCCCTCAGCCTCCTCAGCCCCCTCAGCAGCGCAGCTTAGAAGACAGAATGACCTCTATTGAACAAGTTGTTTCTTCTATGCGTGCAGAGTTTCAGGAGTTTAGACAAGAGGTATCGGGAATGATGAAGAAAACCTTGAAATACCTTTCGAACATCTCCAGCAGCTGCAGGCATCATGATGATGTGATGCCCCCTTCTCCCGCAGATTCTTCTTAGATCTTAGGAGGGTTTTCTTTTTGTGGGGAGTTGTAATAGATTTTATTTCATCTTGATGTATTTTGTTTATCAACTCTCTGTCTTTTTTATTACTGACCATGATATTTTGATTTTTTTTGTATTGGTCAAGTAATTAGCAAAAGAAATTGTACAAATCTTCTAATTTAAATCAATGAACCTTCAGTTTCACTTGTTCTTCTCTTCTTGTTATATTCCTTATATGGTGAATGTTTATGATGCTTTGAATCTCTATAACTATCTTTTATCTTAGCTTCATTCAAACACTGCATATACAATTAACATACATGATAACCTGTTCTGCATTTCTTTTTCAATTTCATTTGGGAACAGGTGCTACTAAAAGGTATTTCTTTTCTCATGTATACAGGTTCCTTTGCAATTCGATGACAAAGGAGGAGAGAAGATCCAACAAAGGGGGAGATAAAGAAGATCAGATCTAACTAAGGGGGAGATCTGTCCAAGGACCAAAAAGGGAGAATACTTTTAAAGTATACTGAAGAAGTTCAGAGCGCTTAACAGAATAGCTTAGAGCAAGGAGAAAGCTCTAACGAAGGGGGAGAAAACCTTGAACGAGGTTAAGCTGCATTCAAGAGAATTCAAGATCTGAAGTCCTAGAAGTGTTGTGATCATCTTAGTTGCCATCAAATTGCAAAGGGGGAGATTGTTAGGATTTTTGTATGTCGCTAATTTGATGAAAACACTATCACTATGAGTCAACTGATCACACACCCATTCATCATAGTTTGGACCTTGAAATCTGGATCTTAGACTTGAAAATGCTTTTGATTTTCAAAGAAGTCATCCTGCATGTTTTAGAACTTAAAATGTATTTTCGAAAGCCTAGTTCTTCGTGCATGGTTTTGAAAAATCAAGTTTGTCATCGAGGTTCATGTTTTGCATACATATCATTTTTAGAATCATTTCAGTATGCATAACACATATTGGCCTGGAGTTCATGTTTTCATAAAACACTTTCTCAAAAATCAGATGGAACCCTTCTCTGGCCTGTGTACCAGGTCGACCGCGTCAAGCTCCAGGTCGACCGAGTACACTAAAACAGGTTCTCAAAAATTCTGAAGAAATTTCTCTGAGGCTTGTGTACCAGGTTGACCGCGCCAAGCTCCAGGTCGACCGCGTAAACTAAAACAGTTTCTCAAAAAACCTGTAGAAACTTCTCAGAGGTCAGTGTACCCAGTCGACCGCGCACAGGGGCAGGTCCACCGCGCAAAGAGCAGTTGGCCAATATGACCGTTGGACCCGGTCGACCGCATGGTCATGGGGTCGACCGAGCCAACTAGCCGTTGGACTGTTTTTTGTATAAAAGTCCATTTTATTTCCTTCTTTCACAAGGCTCTTGGAGTAAAACCTTGGAACTATTTTGAAGCCTAAAGAAGAGGAATAAGCTAGGAAAGCTAGAGGCTATTGGAAATCAAAATGTTTGAGTTTTAAAAGGTATATCTTTCAAGTTAACTTTGATTTTCATTCCATTTAAAATCATGCATGTTTAATTCTTTGTAACCTCATATTTGCATGATTTTTAGCTTTAGTTGAGATGTTTTGCAAACACAATATCACCTTGGAATATTAGATTGCTTTGCAAACATCCTTGTCTCAATCACATGTGTTTTTAATCTTTAAAACTTCATACAACTTGTGTAGCATGTCTTTCCAAGTTGTTTGAATTCTTCATGTGATTAGTTTATAACTTCAATCATCTCTTTCAGTGCTTAGATTTTCAAATGCATCAAGCATTCATTTGTGAGCTTCCTTTTAGAAAATGATTGAAGTAAACATTCATACACTTTGAGCACACACCTTTGCTAGTTGTTTGTGTATGTTTGTATCATGATTTAAACTTTCAAGCCAGCCTATTTAAGAGGCAAATGTATTAAGCTCAAATTGTATCTCTTTGAGTGTTTGTGTAGACACTTCTTTGAGAAGAAATATTTCTATTGTAGAGGTTATTGCTTAGCCTTTGAAAAGCATCTTGTAGAGGTTATTGCTTAGCCTTTGAAAAGCATCTTGTAAAGGTTATTGCTTAGCCTAGAAAAGCACATTGATAGGTTGTTGTTTAGCCTAGAAAAACATTGTTGTAAAGGTTATTGCTTAGCCTTTTGAAAAGTATAAATAGTGGAAATCCGGTGGGGTGTTGGATCACAAGCCGGTAGTAGATGTAGGCATTGAGGCCGAACCACTATAAATCTTTGTGTGATGAAGTATGCTTATGGTGATTACTCTTGTTAGCTTCCGCATCTTGTTTGGTAAATCATCATATGTGACTAGTTGTTTTTAAAGAAATTAAAATTGGCCATTATTAGTCATTAAGTGTAGATCACCCTATTCACCCCCCCTCTAGGATAAGGATCCTGGACTTTCAGTTACCACAAGTCACCCTACCCTCGAGCGAGGTGCTCGTGCTGGTTTCCGATTTTTCCGAGGGCCGTTTTCCGTTCCGGACCCCCGGCGGGCCGTTTTGGAGCCTAACGGTTGGGAAATCCGGTGTTTTCGAGTCCAATTCTCAAACCGGTATTCCTATTTGTGAACTGTCAATTCCGACAAGTCACACTACCTTCGAGCGAGGTGCTCATGTCGGTTTTTGATTTTCCCGAGGGCCTTTTCCCGTTCCGGACCCTCGGCAATTCGTTTTCGAGCCTAAGTGTTGGGAAATCCGATGTTTTCGCTTCTAATTCTCAAACCGGGAGTCCTATTTGCGAACCGTCAGTTCACACAAGCCACTCTACCCTCGAGCGAGGTGCTGGTGTCTGTTTCCAATTTTTCCAGGGGCCTTTTCCGGTTCCGCACCCCCGGCAGGCCGTTTTTGAGCCTAGGTGTTGGGAAATCTGATGTTTTCACTTGTAATTCTCAAACAGGGAGTCTTTTTTGCCAATAGTCAGTTCCCACAAGTCACCCTACCCACAAGCGAGGTGCTTGTGCTGGTGTCTGATTTTTTTGGAGGCCGTTTCCCGTTCCGGACACCCGGCAGACCAGTTTTGAACCTAAGTTTTGGGAAATCCAATGTTTTCATTTCTAATTCTCAAACAGGGAGTCCTGTTTGTAAACCGTCAGTCACCACAAGTCATCCTACCCTTGAGCGAGGTGCCTGTGCCGATTTCTGATTTTTCCGGGGGCCGTTTCCAGTTTCGGACCCCCGGCGGGCCGTTTTCGAGCCTAAGGGTTGAGATATCCGATGTTTTCGCTTCCAATTCTCAAACCGAGAGTCCAATTTGCGATACGTCGGTTCCCACAAGTCACTCTTCCCTCGAGCGAGGTGCTGGTGCCGGTTTTTGATTTTATTGGAGGCTGTTTCCCATTCCGGACACCCGACGGGCCGTTTTCGAGTCAAATTGTTATGAAATCCGATGTTTTCGCTTCTAATTCTCAAACAGGGAGTCCTATTTGCGAACCGTCAGTTCCCACAAGTCACCCTAACCTTGAGCGAGGTGCTCGTGTTGGTTTATAATTTTTCCGGGGGCCGTTTCTCGTTCCAGACCCTTGGTAGGCCGTTTTTGAGCCTAAGTGTTGGGAAATCGGATGCTTTCGCTTCTAATCATCAAGCAGGGAGTCCTCTTTGCAAACTGTTTGTTCCCACAAGTCACCCTACCCTCAAGCGAGGTGCTCGCGCCGGTTTCTGAAATTTTTGGGGGCCGATTTCCGTTCCGGACCCCCGGCGGGCCGTTTTCGAGCCTAAGTGTTGGGAAATCCGGTGTTTTCTCTTCTAATTCTCAAACAAGGAGTCCTATTTGCAAACCGTCAGTTCCCACAAGTCACCCTACCCTCGAGCGAGGTGCTCGTGCCGATTTTCAATTTTTCTAGGGGCCGTTTCCCGTTCCAGACCCCCGGCGGGACGTTTTCGAGCCTAAGTGTTGGGAAATCCGATGTTTTTGCCTCTAATTCTCAAACCTGGAGTCCTATTTGCCAACCGTCAGTTCCCATAAGTCACTATACCGATTTTTCTGGGGGCCGTTTCCCATTTAGGACCACTGGCAGGCCATTTTCGAGCCTAATGGTTAAGAAATCCGATGTTTTCGCTTCTAATTCTCAAACCTGGAGTCCTATTTACGAATCGTCAGTTCACATAAGTGACTCTTCCCTCGAGAGAGGTGCTCGCGTTGGTTTCCAATTTCTCCGGGGGCCTTTTCCGGTTCCGCGCCCCCGGCAGGCCGTTTTTTGATCCTAAGTGTTGGGAAATCCGATGTTTTCGATTCTAATTCTCAAACAGGGAGTCCTATTTACCAACAGTCAGTTCCCACAAGTCACCCTAGCTACGAGCGAGGTGCTCGTGCCGGTTTTCGATTTTTTCGGAGGGCGTTTCCGGTTCCGGACCCCCGACAGGCCGTTTTTTAGCATAAGTGTTGGGAAATCCTATGTTTTCGTTTCTAATTCTCAAACAGGGAGTCCAATTTGGAAACCGTCAGTTACCACAAGTCACCCTCCCCTCGACCAAGGTGCTCGTGCCGGTTTCCGATTTTTCCGAGGGCCATTTCCCGTTCCAGACCCCCAGCGGGCCGTTTTGGAGCCTAAGGGTTCAGAAATCCGGTGTTTTTGCTTCCAATTCTCAAACCGGTAGTTCTATTTGTGAACCGTCAATCCCGACAAGTCACACTACCTTTGAGCGAGGTGCTCGTGATAGTTTTCAATTTTTTCGAGGGCCGTTTCCCGTTACGAAGCACCGGCGGGCCATTTTCGAGCCTAAGTGTTATGAAATCTGATATTTTCACTTCTAATTCACAAACTAGGAGTCCTAGTTTCGAACCGTCAGTTTCCACAGGTCACCCTACCCTCAAGCGAGGTGCGCGTGCCTCTATACGATCTTTCCAGGGGCCGTTTCAAATTCCAAACCGCCGGTGGGCCGTTTTTTATCCCAAGTGTTGCGAAATCCGATGTTTTCGTTTCTAATTCTCAAACCGGGAGTCCTATTTCAGAACCGTCAGTTCCCACAAGTCGCTATACCCTCGAGCGAGCTGATCTTGCTGGTTTTCGATTTTTCCTAGTGACGTTTCCCATTTCGGACCCCGGCGGGCCTTTTCGAGCCTAAGTGTTGGAAAATCCGATGTTTACGCTTCTAAATCACAAACTGGGAGTCCTACTTGTGAACCGTGGGCCGTTTCCAAACCTGTGTCTCTGTATGATCTATCCGGGGGCTGGTTCCAGTTCCGGACCCCCGGTGGGCTGTTTTCGATCCAAAGTGTTGGGAAATCCGATGTTTTCGCTTCTAATTCTCAAACCGGGAGTCCTATTTGAGTTCCGTCATTTCCCACAAGTCGCTATACCCTCGAGCGAGCTGCTCTTGCCAGTTTCTGATTTTTCCTGGGGACGTTTCCCATTTCGGGACCCCGGCGGACCATTTTCGAGCCTAAGTGTTGGGAAATCCGATGTTTTCGCTTCTAATTCACAAACTGGGAGTCCTATTTGTGAACCGTCAGTTCCCATAAATCACTATACCCTCGAGCGAGCTGCTCGTGCTGCTTTTCGATTTTTCCGGGGGCCGTTTCCCGTTCTGGATCGCCGGCGGGCCGTTCTCTAGCCTAAGTGTTGTGAAATCCATTGTTTTCGCTTCTAATTCGCAGACTGGGAGTCCCATTTGCGAACCGTCCATTCCCACCGGTCACCCTAACCTCGAGCAAGGTGCTCGTGCCGGTTTTCAATCTTTCCATGGGCCGTTTCCCGTTACGGACCCTCGGCGGGACGTTTTCGAGCTTAAGTGTCGGGAAATCCGATGTTTTCGCCTCTAATTCTCAAACCTGGAGTCCTATTTGCGAACCGTCAGTTCCTTTAAGTCACAATACCCTCGAGCAAGTTGCTCGTGCCAGTTTCCGATTTTCCAAGGGCCTGTTTCCCGTTCCGGACCCCCGGCGAGCCATTTTCGAGCCTAAGTGTCGGGAAATCCAATGTTTTCGCTTCTAATTCTCAAACCGAGAGTCCTATTTGTGAACCGTCAGTTCCCACAAGTCACTCTACCCTCGAGCGAGCTGCTTGTGTCGGTTTTTGATTTTTCAGGGGGATATTTCCCGTTCCGGACCCTCGGCGGGCTGTTTTCAAGCCTAAGTGTTGGGAAAATCCAATGTTTTCGCTTCACATTCTCAAACCTGGAGTCCTATTTGCGAACCGTCAGTTCCCATAAGTCACTATACCCTTGAGCGAGCTACCCGTGCCAGTTTTTTTGATTTTTCAGGGCGCTGTTTCCCGTTCCGGACCCCCGGCAGGCCGTTTTCGAGGCTATGTGTTGGGAAATGCGATGTTTTCGTTTCTAATTCTCAAACATGGAGTCCTATTTGCGAACCGTTAGTTGACACAAGTCACCCCACCCTAGAGCGAGGTCCTCGTGCCTGTTTTCGATTTTTCCGGTGGCCGTTTCCTGTTCCGGACTGTTATGACAAGTCACACTACCTTCGAGCGAGGTGCTTGTGTCGGTTTTCGATTTTTTCGAAGGCCTTTCCCGTTCCGGACCCCCGGCGGTCCGTTTTCGAGCCTAAGGGTTGGGAAATCCGATGTTTCTCCTTCTAATTCTCAACCAGGAGTCCTTTTGTAAACCATCATTTCCCAGAAGTCACCCTGCCCTCGAGTGAGGTTCTGATGCCGGTTTCCAATTTTTTCGGGGGCTGTTTCCCGTTCCGGACCCCTGGCGGGCCGTTGTCGAGCCTAAGTGTTGTGAAATCCGATATTTTCACTTCTAATTCACAAACTGTGAGTCCTGGTTTCGAACCGTCAGTTTCCATAGGTCACCCTACCCTTGAGCGAGGTGCCCGTGCCTCTGTACGATCTTTCCAAGGGCCGTTTCATATTCCGGACCCCCGGTGGGCCGTTTTCGATCTTAAGTGTTGTGAAATCCGATGTTTTCGCTTCTAATTCTCAAACCGGGAGTCCTATTTTAGAACCGCCAATTCCCACAAGTTGCTATACCCTCAAGTGAGCTGCTCGTGCCGGTTTACGATTTATCCTGGTGAAGTTTTCCATTTCGGACCCCGGCGGGCCTTCTCAAGCCTAAGTGTTGGAAAATCCGATGTTTTCGCTTCTAATTCACAAACTGGGAGTCCTACTTGCGAACTGTTAGTTTCCAGAGGTCGCCCTACCCTCGAACGAGGTGCGCGTGCCAGTTTGCGATCTTTCCGGGGGCCGTTTCCCGTTCCGGACCCCCGGTGGGCCATTTTCGAACCTAAGTGTTGGGAAATCCGATGTTTTCGCTTCTAACTCTCAAACCGGGAGTCCTATTTGTGAACCGTCAATTCCCATAAGTCATTATACCCTCAAGCGAGCTGCTCGTGCTGGTTTCCAATTTTTTCGGGGGCCGTTTCCCGTTCTGGACCGCCGGCGGGCAGTTTTCTAGCCTAAGTGTTGTCAAATCCGATGTTTTCAATTCTAATTCTCAAACTGGGAGTCCCATTTGTGAACCATACGTTCCCACAGGTCACCCTAACCTCGAGCGAGGTGCTCGTGCCGATTTTCAATTTTTCCAGGGGCCGTTTCCCGTTCCAGACCCCCGACGGGACGTTTTCGAGCCTAAGTGTTGGGAAATCCGATGTTTTTGCCTCTAATTCTCAAACCTGGAGTCCTATTTGCCAACCGTCAGTTCCCGTAAGTCATTATACCCTTGAGCGAGCTGCTCGTGCCGGTTTTTAACTTTTCAGGGGGCTGTTTCCCGTTCCGGACCCCCGGCGGGCCGTTTTCGAGCCTAAGTGTTGGGAAATCCGATGTTTTCGCTTCTAATTCTCAAACCGAGAGTCCTATTTACGAACCGTCAGTTCCCACAAGTCACTCTACCCTCGAGCGAGTTGCAGTGCCGGTTTTTGATTTTTCAGGGGGCTGCTTCCCGTTCTGGACCCACGGTGGGCCGTTTTCGAGCCTAAGTGTTGGGAAATCCGATGTTTTCGCTTCTAATTCTAAAACCTGGAGTCCTTTTTGCGAACCATCAGTTTCCATAAGTCACTATACCCTCGAGTGAGCTACTTGTGCCGGTTTTTGATTTTTCAAGGGGCTGTTTCCTGTTTCGGACCCCCGGCGGGTCGTTTTCGCGCGCAAGTGTTGGAAAATCCGATGTTTTCGCTTCTAATTCTGAAACAAGGAGTCCTATTTTCGAACCGTTAGTTCCCACAAGTCACCCTACCCTCGAGCGAGGTGCTCATGCCGGTTTCCAATTTTTTTGGTGTCCGTTTCCCGCTCCGGACCCCCGGCGGTCCGTTTTCGAGCCTAAGGGTTAGGAAATCCGATGTTTTTGCTTCTAATTCACAAACCGAGAGTCGTATTTGCGAACCGTCATTTCCTAGAAGTCACCCTAACCTTGAGTGAGGTTCTCATGCCGACTTCCAATTTTTTCGAGGGCCGTTTCCCGTTCCGGACCCCCGGCGGGCCGTCGTCGAGCCTAAGTGTTGGGAAATCCGATGTTTTCACTTCTAATTCTCAAACCAGAAGTCCTATTTGCGAACCGTCAGTTCCGATATGTCACTCTGCACTCGAACGAGGTGCTTGTGATACTTTTCAATTTTTTCGAGGGCCGTTTCCCGTTCCAGACCGTCGACGGGCCATTTTCGAGCTTAAGTGTTGTGAAATCCGATGTTTTCACTTCTAATTCCCAAACTGGGAGTCCTATTTTCGAACCGTCAGTTTGCACAGGTCACCCTACCCTCGAGCGAGGTGCTTATGCCTCTGCATGATCTATCCGGGGGCCGTTTCTAGTTCCGGACCCACGGTGGGCCGTTTTCGATCCAAAGTGTTGGGAAATCCGATGTTTTCGCTTCTAATTCTCAAATCGGGAGTCCTATTTGAGATCTGTCATTTCCCACAAGTCGCTCTACCCTCGAGCGAGGTGCTCTTGCCAGTTTCTGATTTTTCCTAGGGACGTTTCCCATTTCGGACCCCGACGGGCCATTTTCGAGCCTAAGTGTTGGGAAATCCGATGTTTTCGCTTCTAATTCTCAAACCGGGAGTCCTATTTGAGAACCGTCAGTTCCCATAAGTCGTTATACCCTCGAGCGGGCTGCTCGTGCCGGTTTATGATTTTTCCTGGTGACGTTTCCCATTTCGGACCCCTGCGGGCCATTTTCGAGCCTAAGTGTTGGGAAATCCGATGTTTTCGCTTCTAATTCACAAACTGGGTGCCTACTTGCAAATCGTTAGTTTCCACAGGTCGCCCTACCCTCGAGCGAGGTGTATGTGCTGGTTTGCGATCTTTCCGAGGGCCGTTTCCCGTTCTGGACCCCCGGTGGGCCGTTTTCGAGTCTAAGTGTTGGGACATCCGATATTTTCGCTTCTAATTCTCAAACCGGGAGTCCTATTTGTAAGTCCATGGATCCGAACCCTGGAGTGGGGGGTGAATAGAGTGAGCTTCTAATAAGTGACCAATTATGCCAAATTCTAACTTTTTTAAGATCAATTAGTCGCAAGTGATGATATAGAACTAAAGTGCGGAAGATAACAAAAACAATCATCACAAAGCATTCACCATAACACAAGGATTTATAGTGGTTCGGCCTCAATGCCTACATCCACTACCGGCTTGTGATCCAACACTCCACTTGATTTCCATTGTTTATGCTTTTCAATAGGCTAAGCAATAACCTTTTACACTATGCTTTTCTTAGGCTAAGCAATAACCATTACAACCAAAAGGTTGGTTATCTCTCTAAGTAGTGTTTAAAATACACTTGATGGAGATACAATATAAAATCAATACATTTGCCTCTTAAATAGGCGGATATGAAAGTGAAAATCTAATTTACACACACACACACACACACTATGAATGCAAAGATGAATGCACAATGTATATGTATGATGTCCTCAATCAATTTGAAAATTAAAGCTCTTAAATGTATGCCAAAGGCTTTTAAAAGTTTTAGCTCATAAAAACATTTATGATTGAGGAAAGAATGCTAATCACATGTTAAAACTAAAGTACATATGATTTGTGAAGTTGTTGAATCCAAAACATAAGATAGATTTGAAAGTGATTTTCTTATGATGAAAAACAACAGCCAAAGATTCAACCAAGTATAGGAATCATGTTTACATATAATTTCAAAGATGTTTACAAAACATTATTTACTTAGATATACCAATTTAAGTACTACTTGGTTTGAATCAAAGTGTTGCATCCAAAATAATAAATCAATTCAAAACATATACATGTTAAGGACACAACAAATCATAGTTTATCATGCTAGAAAAGATTTACCAATATTTAAAACAAAGCATGAAAACATATGATTAAGAAAAGTAAAGCTTACTTGGAGATTTAACTTCATTAATCCAAGCTTTAGCTTTTCAAATGTCCCTTAGCCATCCTTAGCTCATTCCCCTTTGATTGGCCTCAAAACATCTCAAGGAGGGCCTTTTTGTTCCTCACTCTTTCTTTAGGAATGAGATTCTTTTTATATAAAGAAATGCCCAACGGCTTGTCCCCGGTCGACCTGGTACCTTGCCCGGTCGACCTGGCCTTCAACGGTCATAAAACAGACCGTTTGAAAAGAGCTCCAACGGCTCATTCCCTGTCGACCCGCAGTGTGGGCGGTCGACCGGGTCCACGGGCTCGGTCGACCGAGCACACTGCAGGTCGACCGGGTCCTGGGACCTTTTTCCCCAAAAATTGCATATTTCAAAGATTTTTCTTGTGGGGACTTTTGGGCCATAGAATCAAGCATGGAAACATGTTTTAAATCATTCTAAGAGTTTTAAAAACATAAAACCTAATATGCCTAAGATGATTTGAAAGATTTAAAACCAAATGCTTGCTTGATTCAAAAAGTTCTTTTCAAAACAAATTGCATCCAAGTTTAAAGTCAAAACGTGCATGAACCAAGATTTTACAAGTCTTAAAAACAATGCATGTATAAATCAAGATATCAAGATTTTCTAAATCAATGCAAGTGTGAAAATTCAAATGATGCTGAAATGAAAATGCATCCATCAAATTGCAATACGCAAAATTCCTAACACTATTTGTGAATCATCAGTTCCCATCAGTCACTATACCCTCGAGCGAGCTGCTCATGCCGGTTTCTGATTTTTCCGGGGGACGTTTCCCGTTTCGGACCGCCGGCAGGCCGTTTTCGAGCCTCAGTGTTGTGAAATCCGATGTTTTCGCTTCTAATTGTCAAACTGGGAGTCCCATTTGTGAACCGTCCGTTCCCACAGGTCACCCTAACCTCGAGCAAGGTGCTCATGCTGGTTTTCAATTTTTCCAGGGCCCGTTTCCCATTCCGGACCCCCGGCAGGACGTTTTCGAGCCTAAGTGTTGGGAAATCCGATGGCTTCGCTTCTAATTCTCAAACCTGGAGTCCTATTTGCGAACCGTCGGTTCCCTTAAGTCACGATGCCCTCGAGCGAGCTGCTCGTGCCGATTTTCGATTTATCAGGGGGTTGTTTCCCGTTCCAGACCCCAGGCGGGCCGTTATCAAGCCTAAGTGTTGGGAAATCCGATGTTTTCGCTTCTAATTCTCAAATAGGGAGTCTTATTTGCGAACCGTGAGATCCCGCAAGTCATCTTACCCTCGAGCGAGGTGCTCGTATCGGTTTTTGATTTTTTCGGTGGCCGTTTCCTGTTTCGGACCCCCGGCGGTCCGTTTTCGAGCCTAAGTGTTGGGAAATCCGATGTTTTCGCTCCTAATTCTCAAACCGGGAGTCCTATTTGCGAACCCCCGTTTCCGAGAAGTCACCCTGCCCTCGAGCGAGGTGCACATGCCGATTCTCGATTTTTTCGGTGGCCGTTTCCTGTTCCGGATCCACGGCAGGCCGTTGTCGAGCTTAAGTGTTGGGAAATCTGATATTTTCGCATCTAATTCTCAAACCAGGAATCCTATTTGCGAACTGTCAGTTCCCACAAGTCCCTCTACCCTCGAACGAGGTGCTTGTGTCGGTTTCCAATTTTTCCGGGGGCCTTTTCCGATTTCAGACCCCCGACAGGTTGTTTTCGAGCCTAAGTGTTGGGAAATCCGATGTTTTCGCTTCTAATTCTAAAATAGCGAGTCCTATTTGAAAACCATCAGTTTCCACAAGTCACCCTACCCTCGAGCGAGGTGGTCGTGCTGGCTCAAAATTTTTTCCGGGGGCTGTTTCCCGTTCCGGACCCCCAATGGGCTGTTTTCGAGCCTAAGTGTTGAGAAATCTGATGTTTTCGCTTCTAATTCTCAAACCGGGAATCCAATTTGCGAACTGTCATTTCCCAGAAGTCACTCTACCCACGAGCGAGTTGCTCGTGCCGGTTTCCGATTATTCCGGGGGCCATTTCACGTTCCGGACCACCGGCGGGCCGTTTCCGAGCCTAAGTGTTGGGAATTCCGATGTTTTCGCTTCTAATTCTCAAACCGGGTGTCATATTTGTGAACCGTCAGTTCCCACAAGTCACTCTACCCACGAGTGAGGTGCTCGCACCGGTTTTCAATTTTTCTGTGGGCCATTTCCCGTTTTGGACACCAGAGGCCTGTTTTCGAGCCTAAGTGTTGGGAAATCTCATATTTTCGGTTATAGTTCTCAAGCCGAGAGTCCTATTTGCGAACCGTCCGTTCCCACAAGTCACTCTACCCTTGAGCGAGTTGCTTGTGCCGGTTTTCGATTTTTTCGGGGGCCGTTTCCCATTCCGGACCACCGGTTGGCCGTTTTCGAGCCTAAGCGTGTGGGAAATCCGATGTTTTTGCTTCTAATTCTCAAATCAGGAGTCCTATTTATGAACCATCAGTTCCCTCAAGTCACCCTACCATTGAGCGAGGTGCTCATGCCGGTTTCCCATTTTTTCGGTTACCGTTTCCTGTTCTAGACCCCCGGCGGCCCTTTTTCGAGCCTAAGTGTTGGGAAATCCGATGTTTTCGGCTCTAGTTATAAAACCGGGAGTCCTATTTGTGAACCGTCAATTCCTGCAAGTCACTCTACCCTCGAGTGAGGTGCTCGTGCCGGTTTCTGAAGATTTTCGGAGGCCGTTTCCTGTTCCGGACACCCGGCAGGCCGTTTTCGAGCCTAAGTGTTATGAAATCCGATGTTTTCGCTTCTAATTTTCAAACAGGGTGTCCTATTTGCGAACCGTCAGTTCCCACAAGTCACCTTAACCTCGAGCGAGGTGCTAATGTCAGTTTTCAATTTTTGCGGGGGCCATTTCCCGTTTCGGACACCCGGCAGGCCGTTTTCTAGCTTAAGTGTTGGGAAATCCGATGTTTTCGATCCTAACTGTCAAGGAGGGAGTCCTACTTGCAAACAGTCATATCACACAAGTCACCCTACCCTCGAACGAGGTGCTCATGCCGGTTTCTGATTTTTTCGGGGGCCGATTCCCGTTCCGGACCTCCGGCGGGCCGTTTTCGAGCCTAAGTGCTTGGAAATCCTGTGTTTTCACTTCTAATTCTCAAACAAGGAGTGCTATTTGCAAACCATCAGTTCCCACAAGTCACCCTACCCTCGAGCGAAGTGCTCATGCTAGTTTCTGACTTTTTCGGGGGCCGATTCCCGATCCGGACCCTCGGTGGGCCTTTTTTTTTGCCAAAGTGTTTGGAAATCCGTTGTTTTCACTTCTAATTCTCAAACAAGGAGTGTTATTTGCAAACCGTCAGTTCCCACAAGTCACCTTACCCTCGAGCGAGGTGCTTGTGCTGATTTCCGATTATCTTGGGTGCCGTTTCTCATTCTGGACCCCCGGCGGGCCGTTTTCGAGCCTAAGGGTTAAGAAATCCGATGTTTTTGTTTCTAATTCTCAAACCGAGAGTCCTATTTGTGAACCGTCAGTTCACACAAGTCACTCTACCCTCGTGTCTGTTTCCAATTTTTTCGGGGGCCTTTTCCAGTTCCACACCCCCGCGAGGCCGTTTTTTAGCCTAATTGTTGGGAAATCCGATGTTTTTTTTTTGTAATTCGCAAATAGGGAGTCCTATTTACCAACAGTCAATTCCCACACGTCACCCTACCCTTGAGGGAGGTGCTTGTGCCGGTTTTCGATTTTTACGGGGGCTGTTTCCCATTCCGGACCCCTGGCGGGCCGTTTTGGACCCTAAGGGTTGAGAAATCCGAAGTTTTCGCTTCCAATTCTCAATCTGGTGGTCCTACTAGTGAACTCTCAGTTCCAACAAGTCACACTACCTTCGAGCGAGGTGGTCGTGTCGGTTTTCGATTTTTCCGGGGGCATTTTCCCGTTCCGGACCCCCGACGGTCCGTTTTCGAGCCTAAGGGTTGGGAAATCCAATATTTTCGCTTTTGATTCTCAAACCGGGAGTCCTATTTGCGAACCATCATTTCCCAAAAGTCACCCTACCATTGAGTGAGGTTCTCAAGCCGGTTTCTAATCTTTACAGGGGCCGTTTCCCGTTCTGGACCCCCGGCGGGCCGTTGTCGAGCCTAAGTGTTGGGAAATCCGATGTTTTCACTTCTAATTCTGAAACCGGGCGTCCTATTTGCGAACCGTCAGTTTCGACAAGTCACTCTACGCTCGAATGAGGTGCTCGTGATAGTTTTCGATTTTTTCGAGGGCCGTTTCCCATTCCGGACAGCCGACGGGCCATTTTCGAGCCTAAGTGTTGTGAAATCCGATGTTTTCACTTCTAATTCCCAAACTGGGAGTCCTATTTTCAAACCGTCAGTTTCCACAGGTCACCCTACCCTCGAGCGAGGTGCGTGTGCCTCTGTACGATCTTTCCGGGGGCCGTTTCCCATTTCGGACCCTCGGTGGGCCGTTTTCGATCCAAATTGTTGGGAAATCCGATGTTTTCACTTCTAATTCTCAAACCGGGAGTCCTATTTGAGAATTGTCAGTTCCCACAAGTCGCTATACCCTCGAGCGAGCTGCTCGTGCCAGTTTCCGATTTTTCCTTGTGACGTTTTCCATTTCGGACCCCGGCGGGCCATTTTCGAGCCGTAGTGTTGGGGAATCCGATCTTTTCGCTTCTAATTCTCAAAACGGGAGTCTTATTTGAGAATCGTCAGTTCCCACAAGTCGATATACCCTCGAGCGAGCTGCTCGTGCCGGTTTCCGATTTTTCCTGGTGACGTCTCCCATTTCGGACCCCGGCGGGCCATTTTCGAGCCTAAGTGTTGGGAAATCCGATGTTTTTGCTTCTAATTCACAAAGTGGGAGCTCTACTGTGAACCGTTAGTTTCCACAGGTCGCCCTACCCTTGAACGAGGTGCGCGTGCCGATTTGCGATCTTTCCGGGGGCCGTTTATAGTTCTGGACCCCCGGTGGGCCATTTTCGAGCCTAAGTGTTGGGAAATCCGATGTTTTCGCTTCTAATTCTCAAACCGGGAGTCCAATTTGTGAACCGTCAGTTCCCATTAGTCACTATACCCTCGAGCGAGCTGCTCGTCCCGGTTTTCGATTTTTCCAGGGGCCGTTTCCCGTTCCGGACCGCCGGCGGGCCGTTTTCGAGCCTAAGTGTTGTGAAATCTGATGTTTTCGCTTCTAACTATCAACTAGGAGTCCTATTTGCGAACCGTCCCTTCCCACAGGTCACCCTAACCTCGAGCGAGGTGCTCGTGCCAGTTTTCAATTTTTCCAGTGGCCGTTTCCCGTTCCTAACCCCCGGCGGGACGTTTTCGAGCCCAAGTGTTGGGAAATCCGATGTCTTCGCTTCTAATTCTCAAACCGGGAGTCCTATTTGCGAACCCTCGTTTCCGAGAAGTCACCCTACCCTCGAGCGAGGTGCACGTGCCAGTTTCCGATTTTTTTGGTGGCTGTTTCCCGTTCCGGACCCACGGCGGGCCGTTGTTGAGCCTAACTGTTGGGAAATCCGATGTTTTTGCATTTAATTCTCAAACCGGGAGTCCTATTTGCGAACTGTCAGTTCCCACAAGTGACTCTACCCTCGAGCGAGGTGCTTGTGTCGGTTTCCAATTTTTCCAGTGGTATTTTCCAATTTCGGACCCCCGGCAGGTTGTTTTCGAGCCTAAGTGTTGGGAAATTTGATGTTTTTGCTTCTAATTCTCAAATAAGGAGTCCTATTTGTGAAACCTGTAAGTCCATGGATCCAAACCCTAGAGGGGGGGTGAATAGGGTGAGCTTCTAATAAGTGACCAATTATACCAAATTCTAACTTCTTTAAAATCAATTAGTCACAAGTGATGATATAGAACTAAAATGCGGATCCAAAGCATTCACCATAACACAATGATTTATAGTGGTTCGGCCTCAATGCTTACATCCACTACTGGCTTGTGATCCAACACCCCACCGGATTTTCACTATTTATGCTTTTCAATAGGCTAAGTAATAACCTTTACAATATGCTTTCCAAGGCTAAGCAATAACCTCTTACACTATGCTTTTCTTAGGCTAAGCAATAACGTCTACAACCAAAAGGTTTGTTATCTCTCTAAGTAGTGTCTAGAATACACTTTATGGAGATACAATTTAAGCTCAATACAATTGCCTCTTAAATAGGCGGATATGAAAGTGAAAATCTAATTCACACACACACACACACACTATGAATGCAAAGATGAATGCACAATGTATATGTACGATGTCCTCAATCAATTTTAAAATTAAAGCTCATAAATGTATGCCAAAGGCTTTTAAAAGTTTTAGCTCATAAAAACATTTATGATTGAGGAAAGAATACTAATCACATGTTAAAAACAACTTGTAAAAGATTTACCTATCTAGTTCAAGCAAGTTGTGAAAGTTTAAGAACAAAACATGTGATGCATAAGGATTTCAATCAAATTAACAATGAAGCTTAATATATGTATGCTTAAAGCATTTGAAAGTGTAAAACACAAAAATAGATTTGATTGAAATCAAGGGACAAAATAAATGTACTTAAAAATACAACTTGAAAATGATATACCTATTAAAGCTAAGCAAGTTGTGAAACTTTAAAACTAAAGTACATATGATTTGTGAAGTTGTTGAATCCAAAACATAAGATAGATTTGAAAGTGATTTTCTTATGATGAAAAACAACAACCAAAGATTCAACCAAGTATAGGAATCATGTTTACATATAATTTCAAAGATGTTTACAAAAACATGATTTACTTAGATATACCAATCTAAGTACTACTTGGTTTGAATCAAAGTGTTACATCCAAAACAATAAATCAATTCAAGACATATACATGTTAAGGACACAACAAATCATAGTTTATCATGCTTGAAAAGATTTGCCAATATGTAAAACAAAGCATGAAAACATATGATTAAGAAAAGTAAAGCTTACTTAGAGATTTAACTTCATTAATCCAAGCTTTAGCTTTCCAAATGTCCCTTAGCCATCCTTAGCTCATTCCCCTTTGATTGGCCTCAAAACATCTCAAGGAGGGCATCATTGTTCCTCTAAATTTCTTTAGGAATGAGCTTCTATTTATACGGAAAAATGCCCAACGGCTAGTCCCCGGTCGACCTAGTACCTTACCCGGTCGACCTGGCCTTCAACGGTCATAAAACTGACCGTCTGAAAAGAGCTCCAACGGCTCTTTCTCGGTCGACCCGCAGTGTGCGCGGCCGACCGGGTCCATGGGCTCGGTCGACCGAGCACACTACAGGACGACCCGGGCCCAGGGACCAAATACCCTAAAAATGCATATTTCTAATAGATTTTCTTGAGAGGTCTTTGGGCCATTAAATCAAGCTTGGAAACATGATTTTAATTCAATCTAAGTTCTTTTAAAATCATGAAACATAAAAGCCTAAAATGATTTGAAAGATTTAAAACATAGGCTAGCTTGATTCATAAATTTTTTTTTTCAAATTAAACTGCATCCAATCTAAACATGCATGAAACATATGATTTACAAGATTTAAAACAATGCATGAGTAACTCAAGATTTCAGGATTTTCTGAATCAATGCAAGTGTGAAAATTCAAATGATGCTAAAATGATAATGCATCCATCAAATTGTAATACACAAAATTCCTAACAATCTCCCCATTTGCAATTTGATGGCAAACCTTACTCAACACTGAATTTACACACTGAGTCTTCAGCTCCCCCTAAACTGGACAAGTCTTGAAATCTCTTGGATGCTCTTGCTTGGGCTCTAGTTCTTTTTCTTCAATCTTCTTGATGCTTGGAACTTGGTCATTCTTCAAGCTTTCTCTTTTCATCTCTCTCTCTTTGGCCAAGCATCTTCTCTAGCTCCCAAGCTTTCACTTCTTTTACTCTCCCCTTTTGACCATGCACTCTCTCCTTTTGGCAAGATATGCATTCTCTCCCCCTGTAGAAGATCATACAATATCTCCCCTTAGGATGTATGGACATACTCTCCCCCTTGAGAAAACTTGATTGCTCTCTCCCCCTTTAACATTAAATTGCAAAGGTACCTACACACATGAAATAAGGAAAATACCTTTTAGTAGCACCTGTTAACAAAAGAAAACGAAAATGAAATACATAACAGGCCATCATGTATGGTTAGAAGTCTCTAAGGGTTCAAAGCCAATACAAAGGTCAATTTGGTCAAAACTAATACTTCCTTTGAAGGTTTACACTCCCCCTCAATCCATTCTCTTATTTTGTCAAACTTTTGACAAATATTTAACTATTTGGAGCAAGAAGAAGTTGGTTTTACCAATTAAGGAAAATTTTCAAGGAAAGAATTAGACACATATAACTATAGAGCTCAATATGATCAAATTGCCAATATAAAAAGCAAGGCCATGGAGAAAAGCGATCATGGATACCAATTGGAATATATATAAAAAAAATATACCAATTGAGATTGAAGGATATGACTATTAAAACAATCACTCTAACATGGAGTTAAAAAGAATATAACTATTAGGAAAAATCCAAATTAGAGCTAACCATGATGTTATGGGGTTTACTAAACATAGCATCAATCAATATAACTATGAAAATCATATGCTATGAAAGATTTGAAATCATTTCAACCAATCTTTAAATATGACTATTAAGTACAAGATTAGTGAAATGAAATTCAAACATGAAGCCAACCTCAACTATTAACCAACCAATGTTATGATCACATAAACATGGTGGTCATGAGAATTATCTATATGAGCAAGAGAGGTGGCAAACATGAAAATTATGATGCTAATGGAATGTGACATGGAATGAAAACATATTACTATAAAGTTCAATCCAATGTACATGGTCTATCACATTCTCAAGATATGACAGCAATTGGATATTACAACAATCGAAAATTATACCAATTGAAACCAATTGAATTTGAAATCAGATGTTTTCGCTTCTAATTCTCAAACCGGGAGTCCTATTTGCGAACTTCATTTCCAAAAATCCACCCTACCCACGAGCGAGGTGCTCGTGCCGATTTTCAAGTTTTTCGGGGGCCGTTTCCCGTTCCGGACCCCCGGTGGGCCATCGTCGAGCCTAAGTGTTAGGAAATCCGATATTTTCGCTTCTAATTCTCAAACCGGGAATCCTATTTGCGAACCTTCATTTCAGAAAAGTCACCCTAGCCTCGAGCGAAGTGCTAGTGCCGGTTTCTGATTTTTCTGGGTGCCATTTCCTGTTTTGGACCCCGGCAGGCCGTTTTCGAGCCTAAGGGTTGTGAAATTCGATGTTTTTGCTTCTGATTCTCAAAGCGGGAGTCCTATTTGCCATCCATTAGTTCCCACAGGTCACTCTACCGTCGAGCGAGGTGCTTGTGCCAGTTTTCGATTTTTTCGAGGGCCGTTTCCCGTTCTGGACCTCCGGCAGGCCTTTTTCGAGCCAAAATGTTGGGAAATCTGATGTTTTTGCTTCAAGTTCTCAAACCAGGAGTCCTATTTGCGAACCGTCAGTTGCCACAAGTCACTCTACCCTCGAGCGAACTGCTTATACCAGTTTACAATTTTTTTGGTTGTTGTTTCTCAGTCCGGACCACCGGCAGGCTGTTTTCGAGCCTAAGTGTTGGGAAATCAGATGTTTTCGCTTCTAATTCACAAACCGGGAGTCCTATTTGCGAACCGTCATTTCCCAGAAATCACCCTACCCTCGAGCGAGATGCTCGTGCCGGTTTTCGATTTTTCGGGGGCCGTTTCCCGTTCCGGAACCCCGGCGGACCGTTGTCGAGCCTAAGTGTTGGGAAATCCGATATTTTCGCTTCTAATTGTGAAACCGGGAGTCCTATTGCCAAACCGTCAATTCGCACAAGTCACTCTACCCTCGATCGAAGTGCTCGTGCTGGTTTCCGATTTGTTCGAGTGCCGTTTCCTATTTCGGACCCCAGCAGGCCGTTTTCGAGCCTAAGGATTGTCAAATCCGATGTTTTCACTTCTAATTCTCAAACCGAGAGTCCTATTTGTGAACTGTCTGTTCCCACAAGTCACTCTACCCTCGAGCGACGTGCTCGTGCCGGTTTCAAATTTTTTCTAGGGGCCGTTTCCCGTTCCGGACCCCTGGCGGGCCGTTTTCGAGACTAACTATTAGGAAATCCAATATTTTCGCTTCTAATTCTCAAACCGGGAGTCCTATTTGTGAACCTCAGTTCCCACAAGTCACTCTACTCTCGAGCGAAGGGCTCGTGCTGGTTTACGATTTTTTCAAGGGCCGTTTCCCGTTCCAGACCCCAGGCGGGATGTTTTCACACCTAAGTGTTGGGGAATCCGATGTCTTCGCTTCTAATTCTCAAACCAGGAGTCCTATTTGCGAACCATCAGTTACCATAAGTCACGATACCCTCGAGCGAGCTGCTCGTGCCGGTTTACGATTTTTCAGGGGGCTGTTTCCCGTTCCGGACCCCGGCGGCCCGTTTTCATGCCTAAGTATTGGGAAATCAGATGTTGTCGCTTCTAATTCTCAAATAGGGAGTCCTATTTGCAAACCGTTAGTTCCCACAAGTCACCCTACCCTCGAGCGTGGTGCTCGTGTCAGTTTCCTATTTTTTCGGTGGTCGTTTCCCATTTCGGACCCCGGCGGCCCGTTTTCGAGCCTAAGTGTTGGGAAATCCGATGTTTTCGCTTCTAATTCTCAAACCGGGAGTCCTATTTGCGAACCCTCGTTTCCGAGAAGTCACCCTACCCTCGAGCGAGGTGCACGTGCCGGTTTCCAATTTTTTTGGTGGCCGTTTCCCGTTCCGAACCCACGGCGGGCCGCTATCGAGCCTAACTGTTGGGAAATCCGATGTTTTCGTATCTAATTCTCAAACCGGGAGTCCTATTTGCGAACTGTCAGTTCCCACAAGTGACTCTACCCTCGAGCGAGGTGCTTGTGTCGGTTTCCAATTTTTCCACGGGCATTTTCCGATTTCGGACCCCCGACAGGTTGTTTTCGAGCCTAAGTGTTGGGAAATCTGATGTTTTCGCTTCTAATTCTTAAATTGGGAGTCCTATTTGTGAAGCCGTCAGTTCCCACAAGTCACCCTGCCCTCTAGAGAGTTGCTCGTGCCGGTTTCCGATTTTTCCGGGGCTATTTCCAGTTTCGGACCCCAGGCAGGCCGTTTTCGAGCCTAAGTGTTGGGAAATCCGATGTTTTTGCTTCTAATTCTAAAATAGGGAGAACTATTTGAAAACCATTTGTTTCCACACGTCACCCTACCCTCAAGCGAGGTGTTCGTGCCGGTTCAAAAATTTTTCAGGGCACCGTTTCCCGTTCCAGACCCCCGGCGGGCCGTATTCGAGCCTAGGTATTGAGAAATCCGTTGTTTTCGCTTCTAATTCTCAAACCGGGAATTCAATTTGCGAATCGTCATTTCCCAGAAGTCACTCTACCCTCGGGCGAGTTGCTCGTGCCGGTTTTCGATTTTTCTAGGGCCGTTTCCCGTTCCGGACCACCGGCGGGCCGCGTCTGAGCCTAAGTGTTGGGAAATCCGATGTTTTCGCTTCTAATTCTAAAACCGAGTGTCATATTTGCGAACCGTCAGTTCCCACAAGTCACTCTATCCACGAGAGAGGTGCTTGTACCGGTTTTCAATTTTTCATCAGTCGTTTCCCGTTTCGGACCCAGAGGCCTGTTTTCGAGCCTAAGTATTGGGAAATCAGATATTTTCGGTTATTGTTCTCAAACCGGGAGTCCTATTTGCGAAACGTCAGTTCCCACAAGTCACTCTACCCTCGAGCGAGTTGCTCGTGCCGATTTCTGATTTTTTCGGAGGCTGTTTCCCATTCCAGACATCTGGCGGGCCATTTTCGAGCCTAAGTGTAATGAAGTCCGATGTTTTCGCTTCTAATTCTCAAACGGGGAGTTCTATTTGTGAACCGTCAGTTCCCACAAGGCACCCTAGCCTAGAGCGAGGTGCTCGTATTGGTTTTCGATTTTTACGGGGGCCATTTCCCGTTCCGGACCCCTAGCAAGACATTTTTGAGCCTAAGTGCTGGGGAAATCAGATGTTTTCGCTTCTAATTCTCAAACAAAGAGTCCTTTTTGCAAAATGTCATTTCCCACAAGTCACCCTACCCTCGAGCGAGGTGTTCGTGCCGGTTTTCGATTTTTCTTGGGGCCGTTTCCCATTCCGGACCCTCGGCGGGCCGTTTTCGAGCCTAAGGGTTAAGAAATCCGATGTTTCCGCTTCTAATTCTCAAACTGGGAGTCCTATTTGCGAACCGTCAGTTCACACAAGTCGCTCTACCCTCGAGCGAGGTGCTGGTGTCTGTTTCCAATTTTTCTGGGGGCCTTTTCCGGTTCCGCACCCCCGGCAGGCCGTTTTTGAGCCTAAATGTTGGGAAATCCGATGTTTTCGCTTGTAATTCTCAAACAGAGAGTCCTATTTGCCAATAGTCAGTTCCCACAAGTCACCCTACCCACGAAAGAGGTGCTTGTGCTGGTGTCTGATTTTTTCGGAGGTCGTTTCCCTTTCCGGACACCCGGCAGACCAGTTTTGAGCCAAAGTGTTGGGAAATCCAATGTTTTCATTTCTAATTCTCAAATAGGGAGTCCTGTTTGTAAACCGTCAGTTACCACAAGTCACCCTACCCACGAGCGAGGTACCCGTGCCGGTTTCCGATTTTTCTGGGGGCCGTTTCCCGTTTCAAACCCTCGGCGGGCCGTTTTCGAGCCTAAGGGTTGAGAAATCCGATGTTTTCGCTTTCAATTCTCAAACCAGTAGTCCTATTTGTGAACCGTCAGTTCCGACAAGTCACTCTACCCTCGAGCGCGGTGCTCATGCCGGTTTCTGATTTTTCCAGGGGCTTTTTCCCGTTCCGGACCCCCGGCGGGCCGTTTTTGAGCCTAAGGGTTGGGAAATCCGACGTTTTTGCTTCTAATTCTCAAACCGGGAATCCTATTTGCGAATCGTCATTTCCCAGTAGTCACTCTACCCTTGAAAGAGGTGCTCATGCCAGTTTCCAATTTTTTCGGGGACCATTTCCCATTCCGGACCCCCGGCTCGCCGTTGTCGAGCCTAAGTGTCGGGAAATCCGATGTTTTCACTTCTAATTCTCAAAGTGGGAGTCCTATCTACGAACCGTCAGTTTCCACAGGTCTCCCTACCGTCGAGCACAGTGCTCGTTTCCTGTTCCGGACCCCCGGCGGGCCGTCGTCGAGCCTAAGTGTTGGGAAATCTGATATTTTCAATTCTACTTCTCAAACCGGGAGTTCTATTTGCGAACCGTCAATTCCCACAAGTCACTCTACCCTCGAGCGAAGTGCTCGTGCCGGTTTCCGATTTTTTCGGTTGTCGTTTCTCAGTCCGGACCCCCTGCGGGCCATTTTCGAGCCAAAGTGTTGGGAAATCCAATGTTTTCGCTTCTAAATCTCAAACCGAGCTTCCTATTTGTGAACCGTCAGTTCCCAACAGTCATACTACCCTCGAAGGAGTTGCTCGTTCCAGTTTTTGATTTTTCCAAGGGCCGTTTCCCGTTTCGGACCTCGGCGGGACGTTTTCGAGCCTAAGTATTGGGAAATCCGATATTTTCGCTTCTAATTCTCAAACCAGGAGTCCTATTTGCGAACCGCCTATTCCCATGTCACATTACCCTCGAGCGAAGTACTCGTGCCAGTTTACTATATTTTCGGGGGCCGTTTTCCGTTTCAGACCCCCAGTGGGCTGTTTTCGAGCCTATGTGTTGGGAAATCAGATGTTTTCGCTTCTAATTCTCAAACTGGGAGTCCTATTTGCGAAACTTCATTTCCTAAAAGTCACCCTACCCACGAGCGAGGTGCTAGTGCCGATTTTCAATTTTTTCGGGGGCCGTTTCCCGTTCCGGACCCCCGGCGGGCAGTCGTCGAGCCTAAGTGTTGGGAAATCCGATATTTTCGTTTCTAATTCTCAAACCGGGAGTCCTATTTGCGAACCTTCATTTCCCAGAAGTCACCCTACCCTCGGGCGAAGTGCTAGAGCCGGTTTCCGATTTCAGGGTGCCGTTTCCTATTTTGGACCTCGGCAGGCCGTTTTCGAGCCTAAGGGTTGTGAAATTTGTTGTTTTTTCTTCTAATTCTCAAAGCGGGAGTCCCATTTGCCATCTGTTAGTTCCCACAAGTCACTCTACCGTCGAGCGAGGTGCTCGTGCCAGTTTTTGATTTTTCGGGGGCTGTTTCCCGTTCTGGACCTCCGGCGGGCCTTTTTCGAGCCAAAATGTTTGGAAATCCGATGTTTTTGCTTCAAATTCTCAAACAAGGAGTCCTATTTGCTAACCGTCAGTTGCCACAAGTCACTCTACCCTCGAGCGAATTGCTTATACAAGTTTACAATTTTTTTCGTTGTCGTTTCTCAGTCCGGACCACCGGCGGGCCGTTTTCGAGCCTAAGTGTTGGGAAATCAGATGTTTTCGCTTCTAATTTTCAAACTGGGAGTCCTATTTGCGAACCGTCATTTCCCAGAAATCACCCTACCCTCAAGCAAGATGCTCGTGCCAGTTTTCAACTTTTTCGGGGGCCGTTTCCTATTCCGGAACCCCGGCGGACCGTTGTCGAGCCTAAGTGTTGGGAAATCCGATATTCTCGCTTCTAATTGTGAAACCGGGAGTCCTATTTGCAAATCGTCAATTCGCACAAGTCACACTACCCTCGATCGAAGTGCTCGTGCCTGTTTCCAAATTTTTTGAGTGTCGTTTCCTGTTTCGAACCCCAGCGGACCGTTTATGAGCCTAAGGGTTGTCAAATCCGATGTTTTCACTTCTAATTCTCAAACCGAGAGTCCTATTTGCGAACTGTCAGTTCCCACAAGTCACTCTACCCTCGAGCGAGGTGCTCGTGCCGGTTTCAAATTTTTTCTAGGGGCCGTTTCCCATTCCGGACCCCTGGCGGGCCGTTTTCCAGCCTAAATGTTGGGGAATCCAATGTTTTCGCTTCTAAATCTCAAACCGAGCTTCCTATTTGTGAACCGTCAGTTCCCAAGAGTCACACTACCCTCGAAGGAGCTGCTCGTGCTGGTTTTTGATTTTTCCAAGGGCCGTTTCCCGTTTCGGACCCCGGCGGGATGTTTTCGAGCTAAAGTATTGGGAAATCCGATATTTTCGCTTCTAATTCTCAAACCGGGAGTCCTATTTGCGAACCGCCTATTCCCATGTCACATTACCCTCGAGCGAAGTACTAGTGCCAGTTTACTATAATTTCGGGGGCCGTTTCCCGTTTCGGACCCCCGGTGGGCCGTTTTCGAGCTTATGTGTTGGGAAATCAGATGTTTTCGCTTCTAATTCTCAAACTAGGAGTCCTATTTTCGAACCTTCATTTCCTAAAAGTCACCCTACCCATAAGCGAGGTGCTCGTGCCTATTTTCAATTTTTTCGAGGGCCGTTTCCCGTTCCGGACCCCTGGCGGGCAGTCGTCGAGCCTAAGTGTTGGGAAATCCGATATTTTCATTTCTAATTCTCAAACCGGGAGTCCTATTTGTGAACCTTCATTTCCCAGAAGTCACCCTACCCTCGAGCGAAGTGCTGGAGCCGATTTCCGATTTTCAGGGTGCCGTTTCCTGTTTTGGACCCCTGCAGGCCGTTTTCGAGCCTAAGGGTTGTCAAAATTCGATGTTTTTGCTTCTAATTCTCAAAGCGGGAGTCCTATTTGCCATCTGTTAGTTCCCACAAGTCACTCAAACGTCGAGCGAGGTGCTCGTGCCGGTTTTTGATTTTTTCGGGGGCCGTTTCCCCATTCTGGACCTCCGGCGGCCCTTTTTCGAGCAAATATGTTTGGAAATCCAATGTTTTTGCTTCAAATTCTCAAACTAGGAGTCCTATTTGCTAACCGTTAGTTGCCACAAGTCACTATACCCTCGAGCGAATTGCTTACACAAGTTTACAATTTTTTTGGTTGTCGTTTCTCAGTCCGGACCACCGGCGGGCCGTTTTCGTGCCTAAGTGTTGGGAAATAAGATGTTTTCGCTTCTAATTCTCAAACCGGGAGTCCTATTTGCGAACCGTCATTTCCCAGAAATCACCCTACCCTCGAGCGAGATGCTCGTGCCGGTTTTCGACTTTTTCAGGGGCCGTTTCCCGTTCTGGAACCCCGGCGGACCGTTATCGAGCCTAAGCGTTGGGAAATCTGATATTTTCGCTTCTAAT